>WHYT01017014.1:584093-611415 GCA_009806455.1 Tetrax tetrax
CTCTATCCCACTGTCCATGTCGCCGACAAAGATGTTGAACAGGGCCGGGCCCAACACGGACCCCTGAGGGACGCCACTGGTGACCGGTCTCCACTTGGACATTGAGCCGTTGACCACCACTCTCTGAGTGCGGCCATCCAGCCAACTCCTTATCCACCGAGTGGTCCATCCATCGAACCCGTGCCTCTCTAGTTATGTACAATTTGTGTCATCACTATTTTGAAGAGCAGCACAATCCCTAAGAGGTGGCAGACCATCTCAGTCAGCAACAAAATGGTAATCTGTTTTTTTTGTGGCCCTTGACAATTTTGTGTATATATATCTGCCCATTGCCTTTAAAAAATTCCCACAACTACCTTTAAAAATAAGCATCGGTTTTGAGAAAAAAACTCTGCAACTTGTCATTACGGCTGTTTACACTTTCCCTATGTTGTAGTTCAGCCCCAATCAGGACCAGACTACACATTCTCTCTCTCACACCCCCCACTCCTGAGAGAATAGAGAGATAATATAAGGAAAAAGGCTCAAAGTTTCAGATAAGAACAGGGATAAATCCTTAAAGTTACCATTATGGGCAAAACAGACTCGACTTGGGGAAAATTATTCATTTATTACTGAAACAAAGCAGTATAATAAGACGGAGAACAAGATAACCTCCTCCCACCCCTCCCTCTTCCCGGGCTTAACATTATCTCTACCTCCTTCCCCCCTGAGTGGCACAGGGGGGAAGAGAAAATGGGGGTTACGGTCAGTTCATCATACATTGTTTCATGCCACTGCATCGTCATCAGGGGAAGAACTCCTCACATTCCTCCCCTACTCCTTCATGGGGTCCCACCCATGGGCCACAATCCTTCATGAAACTGCTCCGGCGTGGGTTGTTTCTTCCACGGGGTGCAGTCCCTCCAGAACAGCTGCCCCAGTGGGCCCTCCATGGGCCACAGCCTCCTTCAGGCATCCGCCTGTCCTGGTGTGGGGTCCTTCACAGGCTCCAAGTGGATCTCTGCTCCTCCGTGGACCTCCATGGGCTGCAGGGGGACAACCTGCTCCACCATGGTCATCACCACAGGCTGCAGGGGAATCTTGGCCAGGAGCCGCATTACTCCTCCCCCTCCTTCTTCACTGACCTTGGTGTCTACAGCTGTTTCTCTCACAAGAAAAGTTCGTTCTTCACAACAGGCTGGCAGAAGCCTCTCAGAATCTCTTCACATCATCCATCCCATCTCATCTCCTCTTCACTTCTTGCAGCCAGGCCGAGTTGGGCCCGGTCGGCTGCCTGGCGAGAGGCCAGAGGGTGAGGCCTGCAAGGCCCATGAGGCCTGCGCCTCCCCCTTTGCGCTTCTGCCCCCACTCAGCTTCTTCACATCTTCTCTTCTCTTTTTTTTTTTTTCTTTCTGTTTTCCCCTTCTTAAATACGTTATTGCAGAGGCGCTATCATGGGACATTCTGCTCCCAGTCGGCTCAGCCTTGGCCAGCAGCGGGTCTCCTCTAGGCCCAGCCGAGTCCACTGAACAAAGGGGAGCAACTGCTAGCAGTTTCCTACAGAAACTACCACCTTAGGCCCACCTCACTAAACAAAACCACAACAGAGTATAATTCAGTTTTCATACTTATTTACTCCCCTGTCTTCGTTGTCATTGTCAATGTGGTTGTTAATGACTGTTGTGATGAAAATATTTCTATACTAGGACTGAGACTTTAATTGATTGTTATGAGCAGGCAGAAGAAATATAAAGCAAGAAAAGCCTTTTCATAGTAGGCTACAGTTCTTTTTTTATATCACTGTTAAGGAAGGTTATACGTCTATACTTTAAACTCAATCTTAGAGTTTTAGCTGAATCTAATGATTTGTTTCAGGTTCTGGTGTATAACCCAATGATACGAAGTAGAACATCTTCAACAGCCTTCTCTGATTTTATTCCTGAATCTTTGCAATCTGTGTTCATGAAAAGGAGTAGAATTCACTAAAGAGAATTCCCATACATAGAAAACTTTTTTTTTTCCTTTCCTTTCCTTAGAGATTTGAAGTTGGTAAGAAAAGTCCTTGTTTACCTTTATCCTGGAATCTGGGCCTTTTGATTTTTTTCTTTTTAGATATAGGGTGCAAGTTGCAATAAGCTGATGAATCTTGTGTTTTCCAATTGTACATTTTCTAGTTCTGTTGTTTACAGCCAAAAACTACAGAGAAGACAAAAGCAGCTGACTGAACATTCAGTCTAGAAGTAACTGAATCCTCATCTCAAATATCTTGAAAAGCAAACTCCTACGACACAGTTACAGTCTTAGAGACAGGGCAGGTAAAGATGCAAAAGGCTCTGGAAAAGTGGGTAGAAGGTATGTGCACCATTCCAGGAGAAGGACCATCAGGGCTATTTAAGGCTCCCTTCTTGCCTCTCTCTTTCCATCCCATGTGGTTAGAGAAGATGGACTTCAAAGGTATATGCAGAAGTCTGCTTCTGTCTGTGCCAGTTCTTTTCTCCCCACTCTCTTCTGCTTTTCAGTCTTGTGGGTCAGCCAAGAACCCATTCGATTGCAGAGGGAGGACAAAAGTTTGTGTTTATCACTACAAGTCCATTTGTCATAGATAGGAAAAGGTTAGTGGGAGCCAAACGGAACTGTCAGGACTCCAGCTTTCAGATAAAGCTGTCAAAAGAGGGGCACTTTGGGCTTTTATTTTAAAAGCCATTTTTTTAAAGTTGCTGGAAGAATTCAGGGCAGTATGTCAGCTTTATGGCTTGAGGTATTTACGAAATACTGATTAAGTACTGTATTAATCTGTAAGCTTTAAACTAAATCGTGATATAAAAATTTATGGACAATGTACAAGTTGATAACATGAGAACTTTTTTTTTTTTCTATACCATAGTATTCAGGAGCAATGTGGATTACAAAACAAACCCTAAATTTAGTTATAATAGATAACCTTGTCATTGCTGGGTTCTTCCAAGAAAACATTTTTGCATAACTTTTTCATTGTTTGTTTTGGTTTTGCTATGGCACTGTTGAAGCAGAGATTTAGAAACTGTTATAGGCCTGTACTTGCTTTTTCTAGATTCTGTTTTCAGTGACATGAGATGATGTGGAGACTTCTGCTTGAAAATGAAGGACATTACAGTTCAAAGCTAATGCTCTATTATCTTCCCATGAGCAGGCTTTCCAAACATCATTTGTCATTATGGTAAAGGAAAAGCTTGTAAGTTTATTGTATGTTTTCAATGCGCTTGAATTTCTCTCAGGTGACAGAAGAGCCACTTGATGAAGTAGAGGAAGACTCTAATCTCTGGAACTCTTTTGACGAAGAGGAAGAGGAGGAGGGCATGGTGTTTTTTGTTTTAGAAGAAAGTACAGGTTATATGGCACCTGCTCTCAGAGCACTGGCAGTTATCCACACTATCATCTCCTTTGTCTGTGTGATTGGATACTATTGCTTAAAGGCAAGTTCTGAATCTTATTACTGATCTGTTATTTGTTAAAGAGCATCAGCTATGTCCCAAGGTTATTTTGGAGCTAATACTGGAATACCTCTTTTTACATAGTTGTTTCCAAATTCTCACTACTCCATACGTAGATATTTTCCTCATGGACTCAGTCTGGCAAAGATGGAGTTAACTTGCTTCATACCAGTGTGTGTGCTTTGTATTTGTGGTTAAAACAGTGTTGGCAACACACCCACCTTTTGGTTATTGCTGAACAGTGCTTGCAGAGTGTGAAGGCTTTCTCTTTGCTTTACCTACTCTGTGCATCCCCAGTGAGCAGGTTGGGAGCGGGCAAGAAACTGGGAGAGGGGACACAGCTGAGCCGAACAGACCAAAGGGATATTCCATACCATGTAACATCATGCTCAGCAATAAAAACTGGGACGAGGGTGGGACTTGACCTCCTAGGTGGCCGTTGCTCAGAGACTGGCGAGGCACTGATCTGCTTGTGGGACATCTTAGGAGAATGTTTGGTCTTATATAGTATTATAAAGAGTACTTAATACTGTGGGTAGATGTCAAGGTTTCCTAAAAATATACAAACCATGACAATGATGTCCACTGTTACTTTCATAGGTACCTCTGGTTGTATTCAAGAGAGAAAAGGAGGTGGCTAGAAAGCTAGAATTTGATGGACTATACATAACTGAACAGCCATCTGAAGATGATATTAAAGGACAGTGGGATCGCCTGGTTATAAATACTCCGTATGTAAAATCAAATGGTTATATGAAACTGTTTATAAATTTTATAGCTTATTAAGCCACTGATATAGAACCTTCCCTGTCCACCTAGTTAATCTAAAAGAAAGGCATTTTTCACTTTATATTGGATGCTACAGTAGGAGAGTCTAATGTGAAATCCTGTATTACCTGTTTATTTAATAAATACTATCACAACATGTATATTCCACCTCCTTTTCATTTTTCTAGGGTTTGCAAGGATTGTTCATCTTACCTCACAAGCTCTCTCCAAGACATTTCATGTGTTAGTCACTATTGAGAAAGTTTTAAAAAGATAACTTCCATCCTTTTCAGTGACTCAATTTCACATTCATCTTTTATAGCAGTATTCTCCTGCCTTTCTTTCCCACTTCTTGCTAACAAAATTCGTACATGACAAGAGATGTAAATCTAGTGTAAATAGCAATCCCAGAATTTGAGTAGGTCTGACAGGAATTACTGTCAGCTTGTATGCATTAGCAAATACTGTAATAGTCAAACACTGATTCTAGGAGACTCACCTGCTATCCTGTGAGTGAGTGATACAAGTGTAGGCAAGAAAAAGAACCATAGCGGTAAGCTGCAGCAGTCTGTAGGAATGGCACAGAGAAATACAGCAAGTCAACTGTCTTCTCTTGAAACAATGCCTTGTTTACAGGCTATTTTTCAGAACTTACTCTTCCAGAACAACTAGAATAATGTTTTGGTTCTGGTATACCTAAGCTTAGATTTTTGTCTTTCCCTTTTACTATCACAATTTAAGGACAGTAACAGAAAGCTGGAAAAGAACAAAGTTATTTACAAGTCAAGAAGTAGCTGTGGCTGGTATGTGCAGGAATAATAAGTATTTGATAAAAACAAGCCAACAAAAATAATCAACTAAATGCATCAGAGTGACAATATGCTGCAAAATAGCCATAATATCTACCTTATCAGTCATACTCAAATTTTTTTACATTATAAATAGTGCCCTTAGTACTTTCATTAAAACTACAAAGTCTAAAATATCTGCTACACCTGAATTTTAATTTTTTTTCCTTAATTTCAGTTAGAAATACAGAGTAGCACGTATTATTAAAGTTACAAGACGGTAATTGGGAAACCGGAGAGCTTGCTTAATTTCCAATCTGTTCTTTTAACTATTGATAGCAAGCTATTGAGGCATCAGTAAGTTTATCCTCAGCAAAAACATGCATGAATTAATGAGATATATTGTCAGCTTATCCCAGACAACACGCTGTAGAGCTTGTTCTCAGCACGTCGCACTATCTGCACCATCTACTGAAGATAGTAATCTTCTTGAATAAAAGATTAAGGCTAATTTAAGCAGACTAATCCTTCCCTCTGATGTGAACTGACTCTCGAGGTTTAGTGCAGGTTTTGTACCAGCAGGACAACCACTGCTGGCGGGTACCCAGTGCTGTATATTTACTGAAATGTACTTTCTAAAAGTGGGGAAAAAATAATAAAAAGGCAAAGGAGGTACCCTGATAAATGCAGCACCACTAGATGTTTGTGGTAAAAGACGTAGACACAAGCTGGCTACGTGAGAGACATACTTTGCTTAAAAGTCTGAGAAATCAAGGAAAGAGACAATATAAAGCATTGGACCAGAATATAGCAACTGAGTCAGTGAAACCATTTGCCTTTCTCCGGAATAATTTCATTCAGAACTTCAATTCAGAAAAATAAAAAATTGAGCTCTTAATAGAGTTGGGAAGTTTACCTCACATCCCAGCAGAACGCTGTTCTGGAATCTCATTCTTCTGATATTAACACTTGCTTTATGTTACCAATACTGTCCTTTAGCTTAAGTAGTTATTTTTCTTTTTTACCTTCCTGCATATTTGCTCAACTCAATGTTACATCGAGGACAGGGGGAGAGAAAAACTTTCAATTTTGTAGTGTTTCCTGCTAATTGGTATTCTTCAAAACTGCCATAACACACAATAAGACAATCAGAGTGAGGAATTCCTGGGCACTGCTATTCATAAGACAATTCAAGAACAATATTTTTTATTATCAAGACTGGGGGAGCATCTCTGAGAAGACAGAACACTAGCTTTTATCTTGCAGGTCAAAGCTGATGAATTTCCTAGCCTCTGTTGTAAGACCTCCCCCAGATAAAACTGGTTGCTTACTGAAGCATCATGGTTGCTCGCTTCTCGAAAAAAGGAGAGAATTTTCAATAACAGATATCCTGACACCTCTTCAATATTTAAGATTTACTGCTTTATTTTTTTCTCTTTTGTATACACAACGGCTTTTCTTTTAATTATCAGCGTTGACATTGCTACTCAGTGGCAGATGATGCAAAATGCTGTTTAGCTGAACCGTCTTGCAGCTATAGAATTATAGATGTTTTTTACCTTGTCTTCTTCTGAGATGTCAGGTCCAGTAACAACAATATGATACACCTGAGAACAAGATAACCACTAACCCCTGTTTTTACCAAATGATCTTTCCAGTTTTCTGGGATTTTAAAAATATTTTTTGAATTTTAATCTTATGTTGGAAAACTGTCCACTGGTTCCATGTGTTCAGCCTCTATTTGAAATGTAATCCAGTGAATTTACAAATCATTTATGCTACAAGACTCCCTTATTTTCCTCTGAAAATCATTCTACATATTGATTTTATGGCTAGGAACAATATAGTATTTATTTAGGAGATGATATTACAGCGACTAGTCTGCTACTATTGAGTTGTTAGGCTCATTAGGTGATAATATTTAGCCTGCTGTCCTTTTGTAGCCAATCATCATATTTGTAGATGTGAAAAAGAAAAGAGGGAGGAAGGAAAAAGATGATATTGCAGTGAATGATGATTATCCACATGAAAAGAAATTGTTCTTTTAATTAGAAGTATAGCAAGTGAATGAAATTGTACCAGAATCTGCAGTGATCAGGAACATGGTATTTTATTTTCTTTCCCCTAACAAGTAAAATAACTTTAAATATCTTTATCTTATCTATCTAGGTCCTTTCCTAACAATTACTGGGACAAATTTGTAAAACGGAAGGTAGGCTTTTTATATTTCTATTATGTTAGTCATAGCAATAATCTACTATTCAGTTAATTTGGATATCTATGTGTAATATACTTTCGTACACATAAATATACAAATAATTGAGAATTGAGCTTTGTTTTATGGAAGTCATTGTTGTGGTAAACGTCTCTGTGAACAGGCAGCTGCAGCGTGGGTGGGAGGAGGGAGGAAGACAGAAGGCTGTGGTTTCCTTCCCAGACTCAGGCATTGGAAATAACTTTGTGCTGTCAATCAGCCACGTAGGTCTAATTTACAGTCATTGTCATCTTTAGGATACAAAGCCCCCTCATCTTCCTAAAAAAAGAAAAACATGCCAGCTTAATTGACGGCAAATTATACATAAGCTTTCAGATAATAGCCTTTAATGTTTCTATTTTTCTTTCTTATGCTCCCCTTGCCTGGCTTCCTGGGAGTTCTGACTGTTCTAGTAGTGTTAATTGTTGAAAGACTGGTTTGGGTTTTTTGTTTGGTTTTTTTTTTTTTTTAAATTTCTGACAACTACTGGCTTAAAGTAGGGTGAATGTCATCGAGGTCTTTCTCAGAGCAAAACGTTCTCTTCTTCCATTTTTAGGTTATTAACAAGTACGGAGACTTGTATGGAGCAGAGCGCATAGCAGAACTTTTGGGTTTGGACAAAAGTGCCCTTGATTTTAGTCCAGTGGAAGAGAGCGAACCCGAAGAGGCATCTCTTGTATCATGGTATGACTTCTGAACTTCACAGACAAATTATGGGTTAGCAGAACTTTGCCATCAAATATAAAAACAGATTTTATATTGAAACTGTAGTGACGTTTTCCTCAGTACGGAAAATTCAAATGGAGAAGTCTTCCTAGCATGGAAGTAAAATAAAAAAGCTTTTCGTTTGTTCTCAAATATACTTATCCCTGTGTTATAAATGTAAGAAAAAAAAATAATCACTTGAGTTGATGCTGGCTGATACAGCTGGGCACTTACAATAATCAATGCACCATTTAAAAGTTCTTTAGGTGTTCCAACAGAGTTAGTTTACAAACCAAAGGACAGAAAAAGTATTGATAATGAGTAACTAGATGCCAAGTATCTAAAAAAAAAAATCAGAGGTGTTTTACTGACTTCATCCATCAGTGAAGATGAGAGTTTGAACGTACCCAAGTCCCAAATGATTTAGGCTCCTACAAGAGCTTGGTTTCCCCGATACTTAAGGCACACAAGAAGAAGGATTTCTGTCCGCATGTCATCTACTGGCTAATATTAGAATCTTGCAGAAGGCATTACCTCTTCTGTTACCTTTTCTCTTGATAATTTTGGCAACATTTTACAGTAGACAGAATACATCTCTTGAATTAAAGCAATTTTGGTTCCACATTTCACTACTTTTAGCACACATTTTCATTTTTGCACATCTGGAATATGGCAGTATCACTCCTACTGAAATTGTTCCACCAGTTTCAATGGTTTAGAAACTGTATGAATGCTTAGAGTTAATGAATGCGCTCTGAAAAATGAACCACCTACATCACTCAGAAAATAAACAGCTAATGCATATCACCACCTTCACCAAACAAATGTGAAGTACCACACCTAGTTCGTTATTTATACTAATAGAATTCAATACTTAATTTTGACATTGATGCATTTCAAAAATTTTTTATTTCCTAGGTTAAGCTCCATTGATACAAAGTACCACATCTGGAAGCTCGGAGTTGTTTTCACTGATAATGTGAGTATGTTACCCTAGAATATCCTGCATTTACTCTAACCATGATTGTATGTCTTCCACTATCTGCTTTTATTTTAAACAAACATACACAAATAATATTGCATTACCGAGCCATTTAAAAGTAGGTTTTTTCTGTCTTGTGTTCTAGCAAATTGCTTTAATTTAATTTTTTTTTTGATCCTGAAGGGCAGTGTGCACCTCCTCACCATTAATACATTGTCAGCATTTTAGAAGTTAATGGTATATAATTTTGTAGAAATCAATCTAGCAACCAAAGGTGTCTTTTCAATAATGAAGCACATTCTACAGAAAGTTATCCTTTTTTATTCTCGAATCGTCTGTTTGACATGGTTGGTTCATTCTTTTCTCTCATACCTTTTCCTTTGAAAGAACCACGCTTACATTAAAATTCCTTTTTGCATCCCCTTGAGTATTCCCAAACAAACACGAAGGCCAAGGTGAATCAAGTGAAGATGTATAAATTCATTGTGCACTAAAAGCACACTGAGCCATTGTTCTTAGTAAGAGCTTTCACATCAAAATGGCTTCAGGTTCACTGCTTGTTAAAAGCATAAGCTGCATTATGTGCCTTAGGTTTTCTGAGTGTCCTGGTTGACGTGGTCTGAGAGTTAAAGAGAGTGAAGTGTCTCAGGAGTAATACAATGCATTTTCTCTCCTCCAGAATCAGTATTGAAATTTAAAGTACTTTATAACAAGCTCCCCAATTAAAATAGTTTTAAGGTAGAGGATTTTGACGTTAATAACATACATGCTGGAGACTGCATTTAAATGTGTAAAGACAGAGGTCTCACTAGCATAACTAAGCAATAAACACTCCTTAAATGAACAGTGGAGCTGATAAGAAACAGAGTAAGACAGTCTTTTTGAACACATAAAATAGAGGTATTACATTTAGACTGGGATTCAAGTCAGATCATGATAGTATTACTTTGTTTTGTAACTTGAGTGGCTAAAAGAAAGCTGTATTGTGGATCCAATAACACACATTCACACCTGCTAACGTTCTACCACTTTTCACTCTCTCTGCAGTCGTTTTTATACTTAGCTTGGTACACAACTATGTCTATCCTTGGGCACTACAACAACTTCTTCTTTGCCGCTCATCTGCTGGATATTGCTATGGGTTTCAAGACATTGCGAACCATTTTGTCTTCAGTCACTCACAATGGCAAACAGGTTAGTGCTACATGCAACGGTTTGAAAATGAATGTGTTTCGCAGTACTGGAAAAAAAAATCTTGTGGTACCGAGGAAATATTGGAATGCAATCAATTTTCATAATGACTGGACTAATTAATAGATCCCATTGTGTCTTCTGCAGCATATTTAATACATGTTAAATCCTGTGAAATTTTAATAATCTATAGCCACAGAGTGCTGATAGCTAAACTTTGGTGCACAATAGAAAAATGCATCATTTTAGAAAAATACAAGAATATGAATTATGATCTAACCATCTCCTTCTCTGTGCTCAATGATGAACTGATTGGTGATAACTAATAAGAATTCACAGTCTCTCCTTAACTACAGCAGTAATAATGAACTGAGTGCTGAGATTTCAATACTTAGCTAGCAAGAATGTACTTATAGATGTGTGCATTCTGTGGAATATATTAATATGTAGCTTTGTCATGCAAAAATCAGGTTAATAAAATCTACTTCCAAAGCTAATTGTTGAAATTTATGCAGGGAATCATTCTCTGATCTCTAGAGGCTCTGTGTTCCTAGCTAGCATACCAACAAACCCAAGCTTTCCACTAGCACACTTTTTAACTTATATTTAAGAAATCTAACAGAACTTCCTCAAAATTTAATTTCAAACATACACATTCCATTCTTTCTCAAATGCAGTAATATATATTCTAAGCCCACTCTTACGCCCTGTTAAGACATGTCAAAACATTTCAAACCACATAATGTTTTGGAAGAGGTGTAGGAATATCCCCTTAGCTTAACTCTGATAGATCCTTGGTGTTTGCTTAATCCTTTCTTTCAGCAGAAATTGGCCAATGGAGTTGGTCTTCCCTTATCAGGAAAGGAAGTTTCTAAAACAGTACATCTGAGAATGTTTTCAGTGTCATCGCCCAAACAAATGAAATCTCTGCTTTTATCCCCTTCATTTTCCTCCAGGATGACCAAAGTCATATTACTTTTAATTTAAGGATTCATGTATTTTCTTTATGAGATTTTTCTAAATGTAATACTCAAAACTGAGCATAATTTATAAAACTGTTTCAACTCAATCTGGAAACAGCTTTTAATATACATTCTTAACAAGCAAAGATTAGTTTTTCTAATCCTCTTGCTTTTCGTGCTAGTAGACACGAACACTGAAAGACAGCTGCAGGTTTTTCGATTGAAATGTTTACTTTGGGAGCATACTTACAGATCTGCAGAAAGTGATACACTGATGATCAGCTCATTGTTTAATACTCTTACATTTCTTTTAAAAGAGTAATACCAATTGTTGCACTTTTAAAAATATGTAGCCTTCAGTAACTCCTCTCCAGATCTGCACGTTCTAGTGCCAGCCGCAACAAACTATATAATCTAGTGTCATTGACCACCAAACTTTTCATCTAAGGATTTTATTTACTTAAAAGCAAGACCTGGAAATTACTCTTTGGTTATCTTAAGAAATTTCTATCCACTTTATAGATGGCTTTGCTAACCAGCTTTGGAACAGAAAATAGACTATAATAAGTCCTAATAAGTCCCAGTTGAAATTATTTCTCAAATTAACTCAAGGGGTTTATTTTTTATCATTTAATTTTCACTGTATACCCAGTTTTTCAAGTTACTAGAATTTAACTTTTAAATTAAATAGTGGAAACATTGCTTCAGTGATATATAATTTGTATGCACATAGCTCAGAAAGATGAAAACAACTTCAGTCTCTTGATACCATTTTTTCCTTTGATTTTCATGTGAGAGCAGGTTAAAGTAACACCTCTACGCTGATCCAAGCAATAGAGCTATCATAACGGCTATCATTAGTTTCCATGTTGGGAAAGGTACAATATGATACATTTTCAATACTTAGGGCAGTACGCTGAGCTAGCTTATCCCTTCTGACAGAATGAAACTGAAACCTACTTTCATGTCATGTCTCCACACACAGCTTGTGCTTACTGTAGGACTCCTCGCTGTAGTAGTGTATCTTTACACTGTTGTGGCATTCAACTTCTTCCGCAAATTCTACAACAAAAGTGAAGATGAAGATGAACCAGACATGAAATGTGATGACATGATGACGGTAACTAAAACATCACTGGCATGCTTCAAATTTCATCCTAAATTTTCAAAGGGATACTTAAGATAAAATGATAAGAAAGGAGGAATGATTTTGTTGTGAAAGCCATGCGGCTCCTCTTCATGCTATATGCCATTTTGAAAATGTGACTGCTCTTGAAATTCCATCTGCGTTCTCCAGTGGTCTGAACTCAACAGTAGATAGAAGACACTCACCAGTATAGGAAGATATTCTGGTTTTTTTCTCCTAAATACTGTGGCTTGTGATTTGCTGCAACTCTCTTACATATGGAGATGGCAAACCCTTAAACTGAGCTGCAATAACTGCTGTGTTACTGCAGCTCAAAAAAACCCCAATTTGTTCCCAATGTTTGCAAGTGTGCAAGCTCCTCCTATCCTTATTTAGGTTATATGAAGTATATGAGATTATTAGCACTGGATATAAAACCCTGCTCTGAAGTGCTTGCATTTAGTAATTTGCTCATGAAGTACGAAGTCAAGGCTGGGTAGAGAAGGGGGAAATTAGAATTTATTGAGAGTGATCATCTAATGCTACTCATTTCCCTTTTAACTTACAGTATGTTATTTATGTCATATTAAAAGATATGCTACAGATACGTATTATGGCATGAAGAGGATTTTATTTTCTTACTGTATAAAGAAAATAGCATAAATTCAGTTATTAAAAATGTAGTACTCTGAGTTTGTGGCCAGCTCACTGTTCCATGGAATAGTCGCTCTCTGCCAAAGACAGAACAACAAACCTCAGAACAGAGGTGTGTCACAGACTTCACAAAATGATCTTCCCTACTGAACTTTCTTTCAAACACTCAGTGCAAGTCAGATGTGCAAATGATAGAAATTATGAAAACTGCCCAAGCAGTATTATTTAACTGGTCCCACCGAGAGCTGTATATAATGGTCTGGTCATAAAATAGATGTAGGAGTAATTGGAATAATGAAACTATATTACATTTTAAACCACTCCACCAAGTGAGGTAAATCAATTCCAAGTTACGTTTGTAAGTATGATTAAACTACTACCAGCATCTTACATCAACAGCAAAGCTGCATTATAAAAATGGGTGTATACCTCTGTTTAGTGTTGGCTTATGAAAGACCAGATTTGTCAGGCTTTATGATGATTATTTAACACCAGCATTGCTGTCTAATGTGACTTCAGAGCACTGGCTGGGCTTAGAGACTTCCATTGTTTTTAACCCACATTATGTGACAGGAGGTGATTTACAAGATTCCGTAGTCAGTCCGTACAGGAACATCAGTAGTATTGCGCTCCAGAAGGAGATTCTATTCCAAGGTACTTACATAGCTTAAATAGCCAGATTTTTAAAGATTCTACCATGGAGGCTTAAATGTTCAAAAAACATGACACAGAGCAATATTTTTTAAAAGTGATTTCTTCCTCATCAAGAACATAGGCTGTTTCCCAGATCATAAATAATTTACAATGTACTAAACCAGACATCTACTACTGCAAAATGAAATAATCCAGAAACCACCTAAACACAGACAGATCTCCCTGTTGGGAATATGTCACTGTTTCTTTTGTGGCAATATGTGCCAATATTTCTAAACTCCATTACAAGATGTCCTCTGCTTACTCAGAGCAGCTAGAACCTTAGCAATGCATGGAAGGGGTAGAATATAGCTGAGTACAGTAACACATACGAGAGAAACGCTCCCCAAGTGGTCAGTCTGTACGGAGAGGGGAACAGCTGATGCTGACTCCTCTTAGGAAGCGTGCTTGAAGATGTAATCACATCAGTTACGGCAGTAACAGATTTTTGGTGCAGTGTGTGAGGTATATGAGGAATGATACCCAGCGTTCCTTGTTACTATAACTTGTGAAGAGAATTAAGGAGCAGAATAATTTTAAAAAAGAAAAAAAAAATACAATCAATCATTTATGGTAAACGCGTCTGTAATTTACCTCTCTCTTTTTTTAGTGTTACCTGTTCCACATGTATGTAGGTGTAAGAGCTGGTGGTGGCATTGGCGATGAAATTGAGGATCCTGCTGGAGACCCTTATGAAATGTATCGAATCGTCTTTGACATTACATTTTTCTTCTTTGTCATTGTTATCCTACTGGCCATTATTCAAGGTACTGTCACTTCCCTTAGTAAACACTGTTAGAATTTAGTTTTAAGTTCTGCGATGTATTTAAACCATATTTGTGTTTGAGGTAAATTTCGCAGTAGTGCTATTGCTGTATAGACTTATCTCTGAGCTGATAAAATAATTAATTCTGAAAGTAATAATTTTATACGTAATTCATAAATAATGCATTGTTGCAAGTACTACACAAAGACCAAGCACAAGAAACGTAACCTACCTGGGTTACAGTGTTTATGAGCACTTTGGCAACTATCCAGCAATGGCACAGCTTGTACAGGACCACTGTTCTGCCTGGAATAACCAGTCAAACTTGGAGAGCCTTGCTGTAGACACGCTTCACACCTTTAGTGTGCAACCACCACAGTTGGCTTGGGAATAGAAACTTTGCCCTTGGAAAGGGGAAATAACATGGAGAAAGGAAAGTCACCATGGCCACATACTCATGTCTTCCATTGAAGATGATTTTCTGTTTTAATTGGTTTGCAGTTGTGACTTAGAGAGAATTAGACCTAAGCTGGCGTAAGGCTGTTAGGAAAAAAACACCATTTTATGGCAATCTGGTGGCCAAGGAAAAAAAAATAAATATAACACATCTGTACTTCTATGTAAGAGAAACTCTTACTGCTAGGAGTGCAGTGTAAACAAATGTTAGCTGTCTGGAAATCGGTAATTGTAACTTGAATTGTTCAACCTAGACATAAAAACACTGAACTCTAAAGACAGTAGAGGATGTCTGACAGACGTTACTTGAAATACAAATATTGCCAAGTAGTGAAGTGTTGCTCCTTTTCCATTTGAAATAGGTCTCATTATTGATGCTTTTGGTGAATTAAGAGACCAGCAAGAACAAGTGAGAGAAGATATGGAGGTATGAGTAAGCATATTACATTTTTAATTACTCTTATTCACCTAGATTGTTACCAGTTAAAATAATGTCTTTGAGTGAAAAATTCATTTGTAACCACAACTTGTGTTTCCAGACCAAATGTTTTATTTGTGGAATCGGCAATGACTATTTTGACACAACCCCACATGGCTTCGAAACACATACTTTGCAAGAACACAACTTGGCAAACTACCTGTAAGTATGCTTTACTACTGAAATTACAATAAAGAGACCTTTCAGCTCCAGAGTAATTTAGGTGCACACATTGCTGAGAATCCTAAGACAGAATTTTGTAGAACTGAGGAATTCTCACTTCCTTCCGGAGTTAGTTAGAGCCATAGTGAGATGTTGGAGCATCTGTGTATTTGAGTTGGCGTATGCCTCATTCAGGTATTGCTCCTAGCACTGAAATGAAGAAAATGCTTAACCACATTTTTCCACTTCTACAGATTTTACATCTGTTAGCACTTCCACAGGAGACGTGCTGGAGGATCGAACTTTCTCCTTTAACATACCCACTCTAGATGCCTAGCAACGTCCTTACTTTGCTGGCTGGCATAATCTCCCTCACTTACTCCAATCTAGGAAGGGGCAGTCAGAGATGTTACGTTTTCTGCATTAATGCCCACTTCATCTGCTTGTTTCAGGTTCTTCTTAATGTATCTCATTAACAAGGATGAAACTGAGCATACTGGCCAGGTCAGTAGAAAATAAAACTTTTTTTTTTTTTTTCTTAAGATTATCTTTCAACTTTATCTTCTCTAGTCTTGTAGCTTCATACCACCAGCTGGAACTGATGTACCAGCAGGGACTGGAGAGATGCCCCTCTCCTCCAGATTCTTCTGCGAGTAAAAGAAAAGGAAGGGTTAGGAAAAAAGGGAGAGGGGTGGGCTGCAGCAGTGTGCTCTTCTACCCAGCACTGAATGAGCTGAAGTCAGTTACCAGTAGTCTTACTGTCATCTTATCTCTTAAATTAAACACTGAAATATACCAGTTGTAGTTTATTCCCAAAAGATTAAGTAGGCAAGCTACTGTATGTGTAGTCAAAAGCCACATATATATGTGTATATGTATATTTAGTGTTGTTAGGCCCTAAATGTAAATAAATAAGACAATAAATAGGATTTAATTATATCTTATCTCAAATAAGAAGCTGTTCTGCAAACACTACAGAAGTACCTTACACTTCAGTGTTTTTCAAGCAAACTAAACCACATTTTATACAAAGAGATCGTGTACAGGCTTGCTCTGATACAACCAGACCGATTCATTTACATTTGCACAGTTTTTCTAACAGGGCTCAAAGTTCCGTAGTACTGAATCAAGAACAGTGCAGAACAAAACTTGTACAAATGTTTCAATGTCTCCACAGCTCTCCTCCATGGTAACAGGCGCAATACCTGGTTATTGTTAAAAGTTTATCTACCTAGCGCACTAACTGCAAGGTGTCTGTTAAAATAAATACTCTTTATCATTTTCAGGAGTCCTTTGTGTGGAAGATGTACCAAGAAAGATGTTGGGATTTTTTCCCAGCAGGGGACTGCTTCCGGAAACAGTATGAGGATCAACTTGGCTGATGTCACAAAAGAAATTATTTATTCATGAACTATTAAGATCCAGTATACAAAAAAACCCCCCTTATTTTCATGGTGTAATTTCACAGCTTGTATTTGCTTTAAATGTCTTTAAACTTCAAGACATACATAAAATGTGACACTATTTCATAGGCTTTTTGTACCTACCGGAGATGAAACAGGTCTTTTGTTGGAATTTTAATTTAGAAAAGGGAAAATGATGCCAGATTAACTGAAGCCTTCCGTTCAGGCATGGTCTAAAATCGTAACAACTTTTTAACCACCCCGTTAACCTAGTGTTTGGCAGTACAGCTGAAAGGGCTAAAAGGTGTCTTAATTGCACAACATTTAACATTTAAGAACTTGAACATCAGAGGCCATGCCTCAGAAAACGTATTTTAACTGCTTCCCAGTTTTGCCCCTCCCCCCCATATTTGCTAGTGAATGTATTAAGATACAGCTTGAAAAGCTTTAAGCGGTTAAAGAGAAAACATTTTCAAACCCTTTGTCGACCTTGAAACATTAAGTGCCTTAAAACCTCTGTAGACATAGCTATGCAAACTTTTATGTTGGTGTTCTAGACAAACAGATCCATTAACTGCGTCGCTTTTCTGTCCTTCGGTAGGAAACTGCACTTGAAGTTTGTTTAAACACCTCCTCCAATAACAGCTTATTAGATTCTGCTGTTAAGAGACAGACCCTGTATCACAATGAATACAATTCACATCTTAGGCCAAAATAAAACAATGCTCTATGGTTACCTGCAAGTAGAAGCTGCTAGGATTATGCTTTTTTTTTTTCCCCCTTCAAATAAAAAGTGCCCACTGCAATAAAGTATCATAAACCAAACACCACCTTTGCTGTCGTCTTCCTCGCTTTTCTACAATACGGAGATGTGGCGTGAGGATGGCAACTGAAAACACGCGTATTCGTTGTTCATTCATAGCTTTATTTTAAGGACTACATACAGCAAGTACAAGCTGAAA
Source organism: Tetrax tetrax (assembly GCA_009806455.1). Lineage (NCBI taxonomy): Eukaryota > Metazoa > Chordata > Aves > Otidiformes > Otididae > Tetrax > Tetrax tetrax. The sequence goes on from WHYT01017014.1 coordinate 601,896, forward strand.
GAACTGTTCCCTTAGTGCGCTGCGGCCTGCATCTTTAGCAAAGAAAATACCACTTTAATCACAAATTTTAGACCTTTTTCTAAGACTATTAGTCTTTTAGACAATTTTCAGTCACATCAAAATTAATTTTGATTGCACAGAAGGTACCAGCAAAGAAAACCAGGCATTTGGCACACTGAACATAGTGAAAGAGATAAAGGAAATAATGAGGCAATAAAGGGAGATTCAACTTTCTACTTGGTGTTTGCTATATTCAGTTATTCACATAAGAAAATCTGAGCTTCAAGAAATCATGCTATCCAGCCAATCTTCAAGCTCTTCCTCAGTGACATTTTTAGATGTACTTTGCGGTTGCTGTGATGCTGTACTCTTCTCTTCAGGTACGTCTACTTTTAAAGGGTCTAGAAAAGCAAAAAGAACAGACTTGAAAATCTGGTACCAATTCCATGCCAGCTCTTTGTCCCAGATCAGTTTGCATTTAATGCACAACTGACTCTATTTAAACACAATTTCTCTTTCTTGAAGAACAGCGAGTCCTATTCCCAAAATAGCAGCAACAATTAAAAAAAAAAAGAGACAACATAATAAGCTCAATGACAGAAATGTGGCTTCCATCTAAATCAAGGGGGGCATGGCCTGGTCTGCAGCAGGCAGGTGGTGTGCGACGCCCCACTGCGAGCTGTTCGCAATCCTGCCTGCTGCAGAGTAACGAAGGAGAGGAGCAGGGGAACACAAAAGCAGGGTGATTACAGCACGACAGGATTCTATGCGCTCTCGTAATATTGCTTGCTGAAGGGATTTACACTGCGCTTTGGGGTGGAAAGCATGACATAGCACCGAAATAAAGAGCATTTCAAGCCTGTCTTCAGTACCAAGGCTTGCTGTATTGCTTGTGGTGACATCTTTACATGTTCAACCAGCTTGGACTTACTTAACTTTTAAGGTAGCAAGAAAAATCATACACAAAAAAAAAAAAAAAAAAAAAAAAAAAAAAAAAAAACAGAGATGCTAAAAATTCTCTTGCAGCATTGTGGACTGGGCAGAAGTAGCAAACTATCTCCAACAAAAACTAACAAAAAGTAGTGTAACTTCCTGGAATGCAAACAAAAGGAATGGTTTGCCAATTTTTCTGAAATATGAAAATGTTCGTATATGTTTTGTTTCCATACTAAACTTAATTTTGTAAAATCAATGCCAGTAAAGTTTCAAAACAGTATTTATAACAAGCCATCAGAAATAGCTGTCAATTCTTTTGCATACTATTAGCAGCCTTAGTTCACTGTGCTAACGTTACGTAAAAAACTTATCTTCCTCTCACTAAATTTCTCTAGCCGTACATTAATTTTTTTTTTAATTTGAATTTTTAGTCCATCACAAGACCAATGTTGATCTGCAGAAGAATTTCTCTTAACGCTTAAAATGAACTGACAATGACAAAACTGTAGTTCAGTGGGGAGTTAGCTAAAACTGAAAAGCAACCAATGGTTCAGAACACAGCCCCAGATCAATGAAATGCAGTATGACAGCAATGATGACCGCAGTACTGCTGACTGGCTCATCAAGAGTTCAGAAACATCACCAAAAAAGAGATCCATGGAAATTATGTAAGGCCATGCTAGGGAGAAGAGAAATCTTACCATTTTCCTTACAATCCATTTTCAGCTCTTTCTCACTTGATATGTTGCAGGATAATGCACGCGATGCAGGTCTGTTTTCAGTATCAATGGGAGCATCTAAATTTAGGAGAAGGTCTAGTTCTTCATCCAAGTGGTCAGTCTCTTGCTGTGACAGTGGATGGGCTCTCTGAAATGGTTCTGCTGCCCTGGCGCTAGGACCATTTTTACTTCCAGGCTCTGATGGTGCAACAGAATCACCAACAGGATGGGAGACCAACACCGTTTCTCTTTGAGCCACAGCCTGTCGGAACAGCAGCTCTCTTCTCTTGCCGTCTTCAACAACTTTAGGTCTCATCTGTGGAAGCTCTACAGGTGTTGATGCCTAAGAGTACAAGAGAGAACTTGAGTCCTTCTAATGATTAACGCCATTTTTACTATTCTGTCTAATTTGGATTGTAATTCATGCTTCCTACATTTGATGACCTAAGAAAGCATAATGAATTTCAGGAGAATGGAATTTGGAAGTAAAAATAAACTAAAGTTATCTGATGATACTTGTACAGAATCAACTACAAAATATAAAAATCTTTTATCCCTTATTACGGAATATGAGATTGTACACTAAATCAGCAAGTTCCATTGTTTCACAAATACCTCCTGGAGAGTTACTTCTCTTTGATTCTTCTGTAATGAAATCCCATCAATACTCTGAATTTTGGAATGACTAAAGTCAGAATTTGGCTAGAAATTTTATCTGATGTTAGGCCTTCCCTCCAAAATTCCAGTCTTGAAAGAGAATCACACTATAGGTTGCTGAAAATTATTTAGCAAAAGTTCCAGTATATAGCTGTGTATTTCAAAAAATGAAACCAAATTACAAAATATTATCAAATAGTGAAACAAGAAATGGCAACTCATTATTTAACCGTGGAACACAGATTCTGCTTTTATCAGGATGCCCTGACATTAATAACACTGCAGCGTATCTGATGCCCACATCACCGGTGAGAATGACACGACAAAGATTAAATGTCGTAACACACACTTTATAACCCTGATAAGAGTTATAAGTCATGGGCTTTAATTCTTAAGATGAAAATTGTATTCAAAAGAACCATTGACTTGCAGATTCCCTTAGCCGTCACATCTGCAGACATACTTGAGCTCCCGTAAGAATGAACATAGTTCTGTCAGTCACAGAGTGCTCTGTGCAACTCCAAACAGAAGTAAAATTTCTTCTGTAAGGGTCATGTTTCTTTTTCCCCACTTGAGCAAAGAGATTTTTTTTTAAAGAATTTTAGTTTTCTGTTTAAGTCTCACTGTTTTTTTTTCCCTTTCAGGAATATTTTCTCTTTCACAACCTGAAGAAACATTTTTTTCTTGCCTTTTTTTTTTTCACCAGACCATAAATGACATTTTCCTCACCTGTTTGATTGACAGTTCTACCTGTTCTAACACAGATGTAAGTTTGATTCATGGAATAAACATATTAGCTATGCAGAAGAGTAAATCAAAATCAAAATATTAAAATCAACAGGAAAGAATGGGAAAGCACTTTCAAAATTTCGGTGCAAGCTTTTAGCAGCTGCTAACCAGAGAAGCAATTACAAAAGAAGTGCAATCATTCCACGTCAAACACGCAGATACTGGGCTTCACATCTCATGTGCTGCACATGAAAACATTTTGTTTAAAGCCAACAAAGCATAAAAAGTGTTTGACATGCAGGACACCACAGCCTCAATAAATGTATTTACTTATAAAATACAGTCAACTCATGTTTGAAAACCAAGTTTAAAGCAATCATTCCTGCATAGACTATTTCACTTAAAATATTTGCATTTTCTTGTGAAAATGCACAGCATTACCTGCACAAGTTCAGCAGCTACGTTCAACCTCAAATGTAGAGGTAATTCCTGAAGGGCTTGCACCAAAGACTGGCAGTCAACAGAAAGCGCAGATAACTGAAATACAATTCAACACACAGTATGCTTGTATTAAAAACAAAAAGAACTAATAATGGCTTTAACCTGTCACATTCCCATGTTCTGTACGTTCATGGACTGTGAAGAACATTCTAATCAAACACACAGCATCTAACATCTCTAAGATATTGGCAATAAGAGCAGGAGTTCATAGTTTCATGCTACACGTACAAAGTAGTTTGCCGAAATTACTGTATGAACACCTACAACGCAAATAATCACTTAAAGGTTTAAAAACAGAGGATGAAATTTTAAACAAGGTATAAACGGAAAGCTCCTTAGGCAATGCCTTGAAAATCCCAAGTAGGAAACAGTTCTGCAAACTGACAGTGTCGTAAGAGGCTTTTCCAACTCAAACATCTTTTAGTCTGTGAAGCTTTCTATGCAGTGGGAGCCACTATTCTTTAATAAGTTGCTAGTATTTTCTAAACAATTAAACCATGTACCCTGTCTGTCGTGGTTTTAGTGCCTAAACAACACGGCCCTTTCTATACCTGTGCTCCCTCACCCTTTAGAACGTTGTTTTGATGATTACAAAAGCCATAGCTACACACACTTCTAAGACGACGATACTCAGGAATGATACTCTGCTGCTGCCCAGTTGCTCAAAAGGTGAAATTGTCACTTACTAATGCAACAGGTATTGACGTTTCCTGTAAAGTATTAAAAACACATTAACACAAAACGCACGAGCAGTATTTGATGTTTTTACAGAACACCCTTGACTTTGATGGACCTAAGCAGATTCAGAGCTCAAAGTACAGCCGAACATTCTGAGTACGTTCACCACTGATGAAAAAGATAATTTGATATAGAATCACAAAAACAGACTAGTTTGGGTTGGAAGGGACCTTCAGAGGCCATCCAGTCCAACCCCCCTGCAAGGAGCAGGGACATCTCCAACCAGATCAGGTTGCTCAGACCTCATCCAACCTGGCCTTGAATGTTTCCAGGGATGGGGCTCCACCACCTCTTTGAGCAACTTGTTACAGTGTTCTACCACCCTCACTGTAAAAAATTTATTGCTGATGTCTAGTCTGAATCTACCCTCTTTCAGTTTAAAAACATTGCCCCTTGTCCTGTCACAACAGGCCCTACTGAAGTATTTCTCCCCATCTTTCCTGTAGGCCCCCTTGAGATACTGGAAAACGCTATCAGGTCTCCCCAGTGCCTCCTCCTCTCCAGACTCAACAGCCCCAACTCTCTCAGCCTGTCCTCACAGGAGAGGTGCTCCAGCCCTCTGATCATCTTGTGGCCCTCCTCTGGACTCGCTCTGACAGGCCCATGTCCTTATGTTGGGGGCTCCAGAACTGGACGCAGTACTCCAGGTGGGGTCTCACGAGAGCAGAGCAGAGGGGGAGAATCACCTCCCTCGACCTGCTGGCCACACTGCTTTTGATGCAGCCCAGGATGCGGTTGGCCTTCTGGGCTGCAAGCGCACTTTGTCAGCTCATGTTGAGCTTCTCATCAAAGAACACCCCCAAGTCCTTCTCCTCAAGGCTGCTCTCGATCCATTCTCTGCCCAGACTGTATTTGTGCCTGGGATTGCTCCAACCCATGTGCAGGACCTTGCACTTGGCCTTGTTGAACTTCATGAGGTTTGCATGGGCCCACCTCTCCAACCTGTCAAGGTCCCTCTGGATGGCATCATGGCATCCCTTCCCTCCAGCGTGTCTACTGCTCACACAGCTTGGTGTTGCTGGCGAACTTGCTGAGGCTGCACTCAATCCCACTGTCCATGTTACTGACGAAGATGTTAAACAGGGCCAGTCCCAATACCGACCCCTGAGGAACGCCACTCGTCACTGGTGTCCACTTGGACATTGATTTGTTGACTGCAACTCTAAATGCAACCATCCAGCCAATTTCTTATCCACTAAATGGTCCATCCATCAAATCCACGTGTCTCCAGTTTAGAGACAACTGGATAGAGATATCTATAACATATTTTAAAATCTGACAAAAAATGCTTAAGTTCAGACTATACTCTCATTTTCATGAAAGCAGAGAAGCTGCTTCTACATCTAGCTTAAAGTGACAAAAATTTGTCCCTCTCACTATGGTATAGACTGACACAGACATTTAGAAGTCCAAATACACATAAATTAGGAGAGACTTTTGTGCCATATCATCAGAGATTTGTCAAAGGCATTCTCACTGCTCCCTTCTCGGAGTTAACAGGATGGCTTTTGACACCTGCACACTCACAGCTAGAATGAACATCAAAGACAGTGTGTTCTGAGAGCAAATTTACAAAAATAAAGAACCAATGCAGTCGCTTTAACAGTTTATTGTGTCCAAATTCTGGTTCTTATATCCAATAATGACAGTAAAAGGACCACACAGTCAGAATATCTGGTGGTTAGAATTTTTCTTCTTTACTAACAACTTTCTTACAATGGATTAGTGATCACCATCAAAGATGATTCAGTGGTACAAGTAACCCCCAAAATTTTCAACAAGCGGTTCTTGCTGCCCAGCAATGAACTAGAACTTCAGAAAACCCATTTCTTTTAACAGAGATGGAAGATCAAATACGGCTTCTGCACATTTGCGAAGGAGAAGGAAATCTCATGAATCCAGTAACAATGAAAATTGTACGAAGTCAAGAGTCACTGAATAACATTTAAGTGCATTCTGGAAGAGCTAAGTACCCTTGCAAAAAGATTAATGTGAATGAACATTGTGAATGAAGGTGAAAATGGAGAGAGGGAAGAGGAGGAAAGGATGAGGATGAAAGAAAAGAGGAGTTTTTGAGAAATACCATAATGGAAGAAGGAATTCACGACCCAAGTAGAGATTTCTCTAAAAGTGGTGCTTGAACAAAAAACAGACAAAGAGATCGAAGTAGTATTTAATAAATTATAAACACTTTATGGCAAATGTAGTTATTTGTTCAAGAAAATAAGCAGAGGCATACTTTGTTGCTGGAATTGCCATTTTTTTACTGAAAAATCCAAAGGACTATTACCTGTTCGATTTTTAAACTGCAGATTGTGTTCTGAAACATTTTAAAGCATTTTATCAATATAAAATAAAGCAAATCTAGATCTACTTTTTGTAACAAAAATTGATAATCTTCTTAATAAACTGGAAGTTCATTCATGTTACTTACATTTCCATTCCACATTTGAAACTGATGCTTTACCATTCCTTTCTACAAATAATAGGAAATAGGAAATATCTAGTCGTTCCATCATAATAACTTCACTTCAGTGTACAATTCTGTAATAATTTCTTGTACATAACGTATAGACAGGCAAACAACTAGAAACAGGTGAGCTAAGAGGCAAAGGCAAGGAATTTGGCAAAGTAGATGTAGGATGAAAATTTGATTTGGATCCAGCTTTCAGGGAAAAGAAAGATGGGCCAGAAGCAAAAAGGAGATCACAGCCTGAAGACCAGAGACAATGTGAAAAATGAGATAATGCAATGAAACTGCCTGGGCCAGGCTTCCAGACCAAAATAAGAAATCAAAGGAGGGGTAACGGTGACCAGAGAAGTAAACTATTTCAAACCGACATAGCAACAGTGAGATAGTAAACAGTTTGATGCAATGAATTGGGATGGGGCAGGACAAATGACTCCAGTTCGGTAGGGACTGTCGGCAGAAGAACGTGCTCACCACACCACACTTCACAGTGAGAGCGAGCGTGGGACCAGCTCCAGAACTGTGCAGCCTCATCACTGGCAGCCAGAAGGGTGTTTGTGAAATCCTCTGGCAACGGGCAACTTCATTGTGCTCACAAGGGCTTTAGCCATTCAGAAATGAATTAATGTTTTCAAATCACCTAAATGCTATAATGACAAGCCTAGGAGGAAATTTTGAAGAAATTAATAATCTGGATACTGACAGCCTGCACACTGGGAGTGGGAGGAAGTGATTAAAAAAATAGAGTCATTTAAAGACTGGATGCCATGGAACAAACAGATGGTGGTTCAAAGAAATGCTGCACTTGGGTTTATTTCCTCATTTTCATTTGACTTTGCAACTTTAATGTACCTTTAAATTTCACTCCCCAGAGAATAATTATTGTTGATATTTTAGGAAATAAATAGCAAGCACTTAAAATTTGAACACATACTAGCACAGTTTCCCTTATTTTCCCTTCACTGGATGGATTTGCTTGTTCTTTTCTTCCAACATAACTTAAAAACCTAACCTGCTGCTTTTATTATTTTTCATTAGGAAAAATAAAAGAGCAAGACCCAAGAGCCTCCAGCATGAGAGGAAATTCATAAAAATAGAGAGAATAAAGAGTGCTGTTATTTTATTAAGCAATTAATTGCTGAAAGTACAACTGCCTAGGCATGCTTTGCCAGGCAATTATCCACACAAACTCATTTGAATGATTCATTACCTGCTTATGGCATATGCTTTCTCTATCCCATTCCTTCTCATCAGCAAACCGGAACTGTGTAAAGGAATCTCCTACAGAAAAGAAAGAAAAAATGTTTTTGTTTTTGTTTTTTTTTAATAAAAAGCTTTCTCAATTCAGTCAACACGCGTGACATCTTCAACAAATTTGCACTTAATGATAATGCTGCTTGAATTCACAATATTAAACTTTTTAAAGCCAAAGTATTATAGAAAGATCTTTTAAGCTCTTATCTGCAAAACTACTGAAAAAGGTACAACAGATTAAAAACTGAATGAGGTGGTGCTAGGTGCCATGTCCACAAGCAAGATTTTCATTGAAAAGTCCAATTTGGACAACATACTAAGAATAGATACAGTATTCACAAAGACCATTTTTCAGGAAAAGCTTTGAATGTGCTGGAGACAGACCTTCTCTAACAACACGAAAATCTCTCTTAAAACATTATAAATGTCCTAAAAATCAGTTTGTACAGGCAAAGTAAAGACTTCTTGTTGTCACGTAGCTAAATTCTCCAGACTCTCTCTTCCTTGAACTAGCCCCTACTCCATTATGTCATCAAAAAAAAGCACTGAACCTCGAACTCCAATTCATATGCCTAAGAGACTGAACTAACAGAAACCTTAAATAGGGTTAATTAAGCTACATATGTAACCTTTAATTACAGGATCTTCCAACCTCCTACTACATTCCTCCAAGACAGCAGGAACTTCCTCTTACTACAGGGGAGACTTGGGTTATTCTTTTTAGATGTGGTATTTCTGTTGCAGTACCCTGTCGGGTTGTGAAAGTCAGTCCTGTAAGTTTATTCACTGAAAAAACACACAAGAATTCCAGGAACTCAAAAAAAATTAGTAAGGTCTGTGACAGAGGAACATGAAAGATTAGGGTTGCAAGATGATGGCCAAAGGTCTAGAGTAACAGAAAGCAAAGATGTTGCTGATGCAGAGTATGGGACATACACCTTCTTAGACCATGCAGTTTGAGAACTAACAGCTGTTTCAGGAGCAACAGCTCATTCTTTCCCAATGCGCTCAAGGAAGTTTTCAATGGCATTAAAAAAACCGAGCATCTAACAAGTGAGCATCTAACTTCCCTTTGGTTCTCAATATCCTAACCGCCATCCGTACCTTCGATCATGCCCCTAATCCTGCACACAAAATCCCAACATACAATGTGCTGTACGCTAAACTGGCTTCTTTTCCATTGTCTGCCTCTCTCAAAAGCTAGAGGAGTTCATTCTTTCAGCAATTTTACTCAACAGTGCAACCATCCGCCAGCTTCTGTTTTGCAAGCAGAATGAATAAGCAGCAAAATGGCACAGTGTGCTGGTTTGGTGTAGTAGAGGGGGCTACAGTGGCAGCTTCTGCAAGAGGCTGCTAGAAGTTTCCCCTTTGTCCAGTGGACCTGGCTGGGTCTAGGGTGAACCCGCTGCTGGCCAGGGCTGAGCCAATTTGCAACAGTGCTAACGCCTCTGTGATAACGTATTTAAGGGGAAAATTAAAAAAAAAAAAAAAAAAAAAAAAAAAAAAAAAAAAAAAA
>WHYT01017014.1:611435-655204 GCA_009806455.1 Tetrax tetrax
CCCCTTGTCCTATCACAACAGGCCCTACTGAACAGCCTGTCCCCATCCTTCCTGTAGGCCCCCTTGAGGTACTGGAAGACCGCTATCAAGTCTCCCCGGAGCCTCCTCTTCTCCAGGCTGAACAGCCCCAACTCTCTCAGCCTGTCCTCGTAGGAGAGGTGCTCCAGCCCTCTGATCATCTTCGTGGCCCTCCTCTGGACCCTCTCCAACTGGTCCATGTCCTTCTTAAAGGAGCGACTGTAGCCCGTGGGAGGGACCCCACACTGGAGCAGGGGAGGAATGTGAGGAGTTCGAGGAGGAGGAGGAAGGAGCGGCATAAAGCAACAAGTGATGAACTGACCATAACCCCCATTCTCTCTTCCCCCCCCGTGCCAATCAGTGTGGGGAAAGGAGGCAGAGATAATTTGAAATGAAGTTAAGCCCAGGAAGAGGGAGGGGTGGGGGGGAAGTTGACGGTGTTCTCTTTCTCATTGTGCTGCTTTGGTTTTATTAAAAATAATTGAAACAGTTTTCCCCAAGTCAAGTCTGTTTTGCCTGTAACAGTTACTTGAATGATCTCTCCCTGTCCTTATCTCAAACCTCAAACTTTTTATTATATTCTCTCTCCTCCATTCTCTCAGAGGGTGGGGAGAGTGAGTGAAAAACTGTGTAGCTTGATCCCAAGCAAGGCTAAACTATGACACACTGTAATTAGCATATTTCTTTGACAAACAAGAATAAAAGGGAGACCTAACCATCTCCCAGCTGGAATATAAAACTTATTGGCCATGGCTTTTTTTTTTAATAAATAAAGTGTATTTCTAATTAATTGCATTTCATGTATGCTCACTGGGTATGCAATATACTCATGTACCCAATACAGGTGCGTATACTAATCACACTGTGTACCTGGTGTGTCCATCATCATCATCTTCAGAACCAGTCCAGTAAGAAAGTGACCTTCTCAGCTGAGTGTATAGGTACTTATGACCATTACCGTGTCCAGCTTGAATTTGCATGCCCCTATTTTCATTAAGTTTATCCAATATGTTCAGCATTACTGGGCTGACATACGACCTTGCCTGATTAGCCAGGCTTTGGTTTAGATTCAATATTCAATATAGATATTACTATTTTGAAAACAACCAATGTCAAACAGTAGAAGTGCAAATAATTAAAATTAAGCACTGAAGTTAACATTTAGATATCTAAGAAGCAGCCTAATTTTAGAAATGTTTAGTTCCTATAATGCAAAAACACCAAGTTCTGTGAGAGCTAAGGATGCTCAGCAGGATGGTAAAATAAGGTCCTCCGTTTAGGTACCTATCTGCAGATGCAAATACTTAACTTGAGCACTCACTGCCCACTGACAAATGTGCTGCATTCTTCATTGTGCACAGTGCAACAGCAAGTAAATCCCTCTGTTTCAGAACATCTAGAATACTGTTAATAAGTAATAACTAAAGCTGAAAATTAAAGCAATCTAAATTCATTCTTCAGTCTCATCATTTTAAAATGAGTATGAAAACATGCAAATTAATTTATGTTTCAAAAGCTCCTATTTTAAAGACTAAATATAGTAACATATGTAAAGAAGTTTTGTTGAAAAATAATTAAGCCAAGTGATCCTCAAAGTCTTTATAATATTAGAATGAAGGCATAGGTATCTTCTTACAATATCCCCAAGACTCCTTCAGTTATTTCTCATGCTGTGTCACAGAGGAAAGAAGAGCTTCCTCTGCTCTTACAACGGAGTAAAATTAAACTGAAGGATTAGTTGAATGCTTTTGGTACCTGAGAATGACCAGATGTAAAGCAGCTAAACAAACCTAGTTCATAGTGAAAATCCACTGCGATCAAGAACTGATTTATGATTCTCCACACCCAAAGTTGGTAATAACAGATCCTCAGTTTGATACTCTATTGCTGAATTAAAGGGTATGACTTAAACTGTAGTTTAACTAGGCTCTTTAAATAAGTTAACAAAGCATGCCTTTCAAATGGAAAAGCAATAACTACAATTCGCAGTAGCACATTTAATGCAAATTAGGTTAATGAGAATGTTGGTCTAACCAATTATCTTTTCACAAATTCCTTTACCCTGAAAATAACTTCCTTTTATGCCATGAATACTAATCAAATGTCTTGCAATGACTCCAAGTTCCTTCCAACATAAGAAATACTCTTTATGTGAATAGTTTTTATGTTACTTAGAAATATCACTTGGTCTTCTAATACAGAGTAGCTAAAAATAATGCATTCAAATAAACCTAACACATCATCTTTGGTAACATTTATCGGTAATAAGCCTTAATATTCTTTATTGTATAAAATGTAACTTTATTATGAAAGAACAGCAGACCTAAACCACCATGCTTTCCTACCACTTGAATATATTTTAAAGCTAAATAAAATTATTTAAATAGAATGCATGCTTCACAGTCTCATTAGCCCAATTATCTCTTCATACAAATATTCACTGAATAGCAGAATCAAACAAATCCTACCTGTAATCTGTAATAAATATTTTCTAGTCTGTGGAATTATACAAGTCTAAAATTTGAAAAAATTAGGGAAAAAAATGATTTTCAGTAGGAAAACTGACATATCAGTGGAATTATTTTGTTTATTTTAACCCTCTAATTCATTAAAAACAAAAGACAAAACAGTACTGAAGACAGAGGAAAAATATTCTCTAGTCTTAGAGATTTTCAAACTGGAGGGAGGGAACAAACAATGTAACAGGATCCTTCTGAGACTGACATGACTGTAAAGGAGCACTGCATGGGCAAACACTGGAGTCTAACCCTATTTTTTTTAAATCAGAATTTACTTTCTCCTAAAATAAGTACCAATGATTTTGATAACCTTATTTGGGGTTTTCCAACCTTTGCTCGTCTCCCATTTATTTCATTTTGGGAATTCAAGCCTCTGTCTCTAAGTCTGTTTGATCAGCTAAAGAAAACGCAATAAATTTATGATGGCAGTATGCAGCTGAACCAAATAAACCACAACAGAAAACTACAACTTCAGTATATTTGGGAAACGAACAATGAGTTCTTAAATATCTCAAAAAGCACTCTCTGCCTACTACACTAGTCAAAGATCTTCCTGAGTTACTAAATTGAGAAGATTTTTCTCTACAAAGAAAGTCCATCTTTAGCATAGATTTTAAGCAATTTTGCAAGTTTAACTTGCAAGAGATCTCTTTATCTCTGTGTCAATCCCCAGTTCATCACTATTTATGAAGGATACATATCAAAACAAGCTGCTTGTCTGTTGCACCACTTGTCTTCATGGGTTGCAATAATGCAGGAGAAAACATGTTATTTTTAAGGTGAAAAAAAAGAATAAAATCCTCCAATCTCACACTTTTCTGCAGGGAAAATCAATCTGAATGGCTGAGTTCAGGCATGAATGATGCTTGAAATCTTATCCAACATCAGTTGAGGACTCCTCTCTTGAGGAGCTGGGAGGAAGATAAGCAACATATTCTTTCCCTTTTAATAGTGCAGAACTTCATGTAGAAGGTCCAAGAGAAGACAGAAATCTACAGATCAAAGAAAAGGTGGGCAACTACTAAGTCTCAAGTTTTGAGGTTACTTACAAGCACAAAGAGAAAACTAAAGCTTAGCAGTGTTCTAGGATTAATTAGGTGCGAGTGAATGTTTTTCAAATGTGAGGAAAAAGCATGAGGATGAACTCCCATCTATGCATGCCGTGGCTTGCTCTAACTAGAAGATTTTGAAAACAGCAAGAACCGCAGGCTGGACACTTTGGAACTTCATCGGAATAAAAAGATGTCTTTTCTCCTTATACAGTGTTTCCACATAGTGTGATTTTTATATATATATATATAAATATACATATAAAATATCATATATATCTTTTTATATACAATATATATAAATTAATTGTCTATGTAGAAGTAATGATCATTTTATATTAAAAATTCCTTGGATAAATACTATTTCCTATTATAGGACACCTAAAGGTTTTCCTTTTTTACTCCTACAAAATGAGACTTACACACATGCAAATTCATAATAAATATTCATCCAACACGAGGAAATGTATGTTCTGGAAAGGTTTTACATGCATAATCATATACACATCATAAACAGATAATCATCCAGATACAGTCATTTTCCCACGATGAGATAGCATATAATACTGAGAAACAGACTTCTGAAGACACAAAGCTTCCAAAGACTCTTCATGGCAGTTCTAACATCACTAATTTCTATTTCTGCTTTTTAAATTTCTCCACTTTGATAGAGTACACATTGTAACTATTATCTTTTACTATGACTAAGGCTGCAATGTTCTACTTATGCAATTTGCCACGAGCATCGATTGAGTAATGGCAATTTTCAGAATGTGAGAATACAAAAACAACACATAAAAGACCCTGTAAAAACTCAATATCTATTAATTTTCTTCAGACATTAAGATCACTATATTGGAAGTCATTGCAAAGTCTTTATTTTATCAAGAACATGACTGGTCTTTCCAAACAACGTGCCTTCACCACAAATACTTCAGCACAACCTACATTTTTCCCTGGTTCTGCTGCTCACCAGTAGGTAGCACAGCCACGTATTACAAACTCCAGAAGGCTTATGCAACAGCTCAGCATCAAAATTCTAGATACCAGCAGAATACATATGTCAAAGAAAATATTTTAAATAACATTCTTCTACTGACACCAGTAGAAGTTCTTGAGCCCTGTGCAAATACACTTCTGTCAAGGATATTTGTAGCCTCCACTGCAGACTATAAAGCATATTTGTAACCAGATTCAAAAAGAACAATATTCTAAATTAATTCCCTGGCACAACTACACTAGTGCTACTAGTCACAATTTTAAAAATAAACATAAAAATTTGACCAAACAGCAGGATTATCTGATCAAGGCGAAATGATGGCCTCAAAATTTAAAACATGTTGCAGACAAAGGAGTTAGAAGGACGGATCTTTGGAAACTAGTGCTGCTTTTGGAATAAAGAGTGTCTATTCAGGAAGGACAGAGATAATTAAACACACAGAGGAACTGCAGCCTATTGAAATCAAGGACAGATGCCAGTTTTTCAAATGAGGAGCAGGGTGAAGCCAGCAAGTGCCAAAGAACACTATGTTTATTAAAAACAAAAAAAAAATTAAAATCTCCTTTTTTATTAAAAGCTAAAGCAGAGGTTGACAAGAGTCAAAACAGGAAAACTGAACAAATAAAATTACATTTGAAGAGGTTCAGAAAAACAAACTGTAGTACACAAGCTTCTGCATGAACACGAGGTGTCTAAGAACACAAAAAAACCAGAATGCCTTTAAGCCTTCAGAGCTTCAAAAAGCTGAAAGACGACACAGGAATACTGGGAGAAGCGAAAGAAAGACTGAAGAGGACAGTGCAATACTAGCTCGAGGTGTGTGATGGACAAATTAGTAGAAACTACAAGAAATTTAACATATATGTGGATAAACATAAAATTTGGGGGAAGAGTCAACACAGCATTTGAAAAGGAAAGTTCTGCTGCACAATCTAAGATAAGAAAAGAAGAAAAAAATCATGCAGATAAGCAGGATCTAGTTCATATAATTTACATGTGTTTCCAAAAGTTTTCACTGCCATCCCACTCCCTTTCCCACCCAAGAATTCAGAGCAGCAAAAAGAGGAGACTTTGTATGAATAAATAATTGCCTAAAAGCAGGAAGGAAAAGAATAAATTGTCAATCTTCACATTAAAATAAACCATCAGTACAATTCTGTGGGGTCGCATCTGTTTAACCTCTTCACTCAATTAAAACAGAAGAGAAAAAAGGTGAGAAAAATGAAGTGACGAAGTTTGCTAATGATACTAAGCTTCTCATGGTAATGTAGATGAAGGTAGGCTGTGGAGAATGACGTAAGGATTTCACAAGCAGATTTTAAAATGGCAGATGAAACTCAATACCAAAATGCAAAATGCTGCAATTCTAACTTCACATACAAAGTAAGTTCAGAGCTGAACACCACCATTCAGAATCAGAATCTCAGTGCTCAAATAAACAAACTCTATGGAATTATTAGAAAAGCAACAGTGAACAACACAGAGAACATCATTGCATGCCTATCATGTATTATTATCTTGAATACTGTGCACAGTCTTGGTTTGCCAAGCCAAATTTCAATAAACACAACAGCATTAGAAAAGGCATGGAACAGTTCCTGTATGAGAAAAAATTTAGTAACTTAAGTCAAGGGAGGGGAACCAAGGGAACGTGACAGAGATCTAAAAACCATGAAAGGCATAAAAAGGGCAGAAAGGGACTCGCCGCTAATTCTCTCTTCTCACAGAAGACCTAGAGGCATCAAATGAAGCCAGCAGGGAATGCACTCAAAACAAATAACAAGTGGCAAATCTTTCTAAGTTGAAGTTAGGTTGTGAGACTCCATGCCATCAGATGGTGCAGATGTCAGAAGTTTCCACAGATGCAAGGAGGTATACAAGATAAATATTTTTAAATACAAAGATTCCACATCTGATCAGGATGTCCCTGGGACATAAATTGCTGCAGGTCAAGAAAGCATTTGGGAAAGTAGCACATAATATAGCATATTCAGGTGCCTTACCTAGGCTATTTCCAGATGGACCTTGGGTCTGATTCAATAGAATCAACCTTAAATTAAAGTAAACAGCTAATTTATCCAGTTGTAGAGCTCTACCTTTCTCTTTATTAGTTATCTTTCTGTAGACAAAATACGAAGGAAAAGTAGGTAACGCACAAGTTTATCTCGAATCTGTAGCTAAGAATTCTTTCAAGTCAGTGCACATCTTACATCTGCAGGATGTATAAGGAGACAACAGATAATGCTACCATACGGGCAACTGTATAAACAGCATCAAGCAGACTCTCTCTGCTTTCTAATTAACTTTTCCACATTTTCTTAAATGTATAACTATTTTTAGATGTATTTTTATTAAATATTTAATCATTATCGTTCTTAGGATGCAGCAAAAATGCAAAATATTAAAACAATGCATTGAACAAAAATGTAGATTTAGAATTTCACCCAAATATAGTAGCCTGATGTGGCTTTTCATAAGTACCAATCCTACCTTCTCCATTATTCACTTTTTTACTGAATAAACAGTAAAATGATATTTAAGTGTGAAGTTATTGATTTCCCCATAGGTTAAGTATAAACCTTTCATAAGTTTAAGCTAGTCAGCTTAAATATTTACATTCTTCCCGATGCTGTATGACATTTTCTAGTAGCATTCTTTCAAGTCACTAATTTATCATATACTTGGTGATTTTAAAATGCTATTGCAACCAGCTTGCTAGATTAGATAAAGTGTAAAAATCCATAGAGCATACTGGTTTTTAAGCAATATCAGTCAAGAGAAAGGCTGAAAAGAAAGGCAAAGATTGCCCCAAAACTTAATGCATAAATACTCAAAAGTAAAGACTTTTCTTTTTCTTTGTAGCATCAGTATGACATAGCAGGAAGTGAAATTTGTGATTTCCCCTAGTGACAGGGACAGAAGACTCTCCTTTTGAGTGGAAGGGAAAGGACTCGTGTTTTCAAAAGACTGGACTTAACAAAGGCAAAAGTAGCCTAGTAGTACAGCTTTTGAGCCCTGCAGACCAACAGGTTAAGGAACCTTTCATCTGGCCCTTCATGAAGATCCTGTTTTCTCCAAGACCATATAAGTAGCTAACAGAAGTACAGCATGTGTCCATAGCAGAAAACACAGTTGAAATTCAACATGGGAAGAAACGGCAAGGTTCCCACCCACAAAGGGAGATTTACATAACGTCAAACTGCAGGACTTGAGAGAGGAATCTGTTTGCATGCACTGGCACAAGGTACTCTTGTCAGATTCTGGCTTCTAAGTGAGGAAAGAAGAGGCAGAATGAAAAGAGAATCTGAAATAAGAGGAACGAGGCTCAAGCAGAATAGAAGCTGGTCATCCAAAAAGATTCTTGACAGGAACTGCTGTGCGGCAGCCACAGGGAGCAGGCAGAGGATGAGGGAGAGAGGAGAAGGATGAATTCCTATGGATTCTATTAATCAAAAATACTGCCTTGAGACCTTGGGGCAGATGGTCCCTCTAAGCTCACACAACCACTTTGAAAACGAAATGAGAGCTTTGATGAACAGTTTCGTTTTAAACAGAAAAGAGACAAATAATTCTGAGGTTAGAGCTGAAACGGCACCCTTGATTCACACCGTAGACAACACAACTTGCAATTAATTCAACCTGCTATACTTCTGAGCTTTGACTTTGTGAGAAGTTGAAAAAAAAAAAAAAAAATCCATAATGGATGACAAAACATCTGCAGCTTTGTCATAGTTTAACCCCCGTTGGCAACTAAGTATCACAGAGCTGCTCACTCTGCTCCCACCCCGGTTGGGACAGGGGAGAGAATCGGAAGGGTAAAAGCAGGAAACTCGTGAGTTGAGATAAGAACAATTTAATGATTGAAATAAAACAATTTTTTTAAAAATTGTCATGAAAATGAAAACAACAAAAAGAGAGAGAAACAAAACCCAAGAAAAACAAGTGAAGCAATCACTCATCACCCGCCAAACAACGCCCAGCCAGTCCTCAGGCAGCGATCACCACCTCCCGGCCAGCTCTCCCCAGTTCATATGCTGAGCGTGGCATCACAGGGCACGGAATATCCCTGCGGCAAGTTCGGGTCAGCTGTCCTGGCTGAGCCACTCCCAGCTCCTTGTGTACCTCCAGCCTTCTCGCTGGCAGGACATGAGAAGCTGAAAAGTCCTTGACTTAGTGTAAGCACTATTTATAGCAACAACTAAAACATCAGTGTGTTATCAACATCATTCTCATACTAAATCCAAAACTGCACTATCCCAGCTACTAGGAAGAAAATGAACTCTATTCCAGACAAAACTAAGGCGAGTTTATTCAGAAAGTTTTCATTTTTTCTAAATTACACAAGACGACCAACTTTTATGCTGTTTCCAAATCCAAATATAATTAATGTCCTACTGTATAAAACCAAGCAAGGTTTCACATTTTGCCAAATTGTAGCTAGATTACTCATTATTAGAAAGCTCAGATTCAAAACTCAGTTCCTAGTCTGAACTTGGCTGAGTGCTCTACCCACTAAACTATCACACTTTTTCATAAATGCCTCTTTCTCAATTCTGTTAGGAACCTGAAAGTTTTTCCCAATTAAAGTTAAATATATATATTTTTAAAATGCAACAAAACTTCTACAGTTGTTTAAATACTTCATGTCACGCTAGCTGCAAAAAGGAAGAACATCAGAAACAGCATGTTAATCTATTTTGGTAAGTCACGGAATGGCACTCACTGGTTGTAGGTTCTTTACCTTGTCCTATTTAGGCAAAGCTCCTCCTAATCATGCTTTATTTGGATTATTGTTCATTATACTTCATGCGTAAACAGTGCATGCAAGTATATTGCTGTATTGTATCTGAGAGTGAGAATGTCACATAATTCATCAGATCAGATTTATTCTTGCGCCTTCCCATCTAAGAGAACTTTATATATATAACTAAGAGCAGTTGCATTGCATAAATTTACACTGGATAACCACTGTTTTCTGTAAGTAGGCTGTCAGAATATTTGGTTTGAAAACTTAAAAATTCCTGAAATATCTTTCTTACCCACAAACAGGAGTACACAAAATAAGCCTCCTTTATTCCACATTGTACCTCCATCAAAAATTTTCTACTTTTCACCAAAAAAAAACCCCTCAAACACCAACAGTAATCTTAGAGTAAACAAATGAACAAACTTAATAAACACTTTACTTTAAGCAGTTTGCTATCTTTACTCCAATAACAGCCACTAACCTGAGACAATGAGAGAAAAAGTCTGCTATCTGTAGTTCTTACATGCCAAACACTGTAAAATTTCCCTCTTTCCTCCTTCACTCCAGTTTTTATAACAGAGAAGTCATGAAAGTTTACAGTTATTTTGACAGTTGAGCTTCCATTTTAAGCATTTAAAGCTAGTCTTAATTTTTTATGATTGTACACACGTTATTTGACAGGTCTTGCATTATTAGAATTTCATAACCCAAAAAAAAAAAAAAATTCTAAATTTTTCTTACTGCCACAATTTCATTCTTTACTTTGTATTTGCTAGAGCACTTACAGCGAAGCATGCAATTATATAATCAATAAATATTACTTATGCTGCTGTGCTGGATATTTTTAATATCATCACATCCAAATTAGTAGCATTCTTCCCTAAAGCAGAATTCACTATTCATGAAAGTGGTACGGTATGCCGTGTCTATGGGACCGTCTTTCTAAAGTATTCATGAATTATACATAAAGGTGGAGGCCTAAAATATTCAAGCAGTTTGATAGAGCGAGTATGAGGCTTGGCTTTCTTGCATTCATAAAGGGTTCTGCAAGTTACAACATGTCATAGTACTAGCACAAGCTTGCAATATTTTTTTGTTTGATGAAACAAGAGAATTAGCTCCAGAAAACAAGACAGGAGGATTTTCTTCTGATACATTAATAAAACTACAAGCATTACAAGTAGCAAAGAGTAAATCTAGTAAAGCTCCAGTTCCAGAAGCGTGCAAAAGCTTGGAAAGTATTTCTTTGCATATGCAAGTTACTCATAACTCTCCAAAGATGATAGTGTAATGGCTTATCAGAGAGTTCTGAACATCAACTTAAAATTAACAGCAGATTGGTAAGCATTCGCTTAGATCAAAAATACAAGCAGCATACTGGATTTGTCTCTACCAAAGGATCAGAAAGCTACTACATTCTTGGTCCAACTTATATTTGTAAGAAAAATAATCCATTAACTAGAATCTAGTGTTTATTTTTCAAGGAATGTGCTTTTTAAAATGTTACAATTATCTACAGCAGAGTTTTCCCATTGCTACAGATAAATTGGTCAAGGTAAAGTTCCAAAACCTGTATTGATAGAAATTAGAGTTCTTCTGTAAAGTGAAAAGTAGAAAAATAATTTCTTACTATATACAATTCCTTGGGTCATATTAAAAAGCAAGTTGTAGCCACAGACAAGCTTCTGCTCATCTTTTGTATCAGGTACCTTGAGAGTTTTTCTAAGAAATCTATCATAAGTAAATAAAGCTTGGGTTAACTCAAGTGCAAACACCCGTAGGCCCTGTGTTGACCCCTGTGCTTGCTCCTTTGTGCTGAATGCACTGCAGCATTCCACATTCTACAGGTTCCAATAGCCTTCTTCCGCAAGTTCTCCTTGTATGGTAGTGACAAGAACTACAGCTTTCCCACAAATGAAAAAACATGAAGAGATAGAATAGAGAATTACAGTTTTCTGGATGACAAACACCATCTGGGCTACATATTCACTGCTGATACAGTGTTTCGTGGGTCTAAATAATGCAAAAGTATTGATTTTTATTTAATTATCTTCTGTATTCAAACAGTACAGAATTGAAATGTGCACCCTAATGTTCATTTTTAAATATTCATTTGGAGAATTTATTTTCCATCGCAGTATCTGTCTATTCCATCGCAAACCATTAAATAGCATTATAGCAATATAAAAATTGAAGTTTGAAGATCCTGAAGACAGTGATATATCTCGTAATAATAATAAGGCTAAAATGAAAAATCATCTGTAAGACAGCTATTCACTAGACTTACTTATTTTCTCTTGTTGGCTACTTCTAGATTTTTCTATGATCTAGTTCTATACAACTAAAAAAAAAAAGGCTCGCACAGCTTTGCGCACAAAGAACCTTACTTCATGATGCATGTTAATGTTATCCCAAAGCCTTCCCTGCCTGTTCATTCATCCATCACCCTGCTTGTTCCAGCCCTTTATTTTAGCTTTTTGGCTTGTTTAAATCAATTCCCTTAGATTTCTGACTATGATTATTGTACTTTAAGTCCCTTTTGCCTACCTGGAACATAATAAGCAGGTGACGATCAATGAAATCTGTACTTTAGGAGGAAATGACCTGTGAACCACGTAGAAAGTACTAAAGTACTCTCTCTGCTCTGCCTTTCAAATTGCATTGCTTTGTGGCAAACATTTCACTATGCACAGAAATATGCAAGATGTCTATCAAACATTATTCTCATTATTTGTTTTCATTTTGAATTTGGTCAGAAAATAGTATTCCAAAACAAGAAGTTATGACATTTTTATTTTGTACACGGGTATTTTAAAATGTGGGGTGTTTTGTTGTTTTTTTTTTTTTTTAAAAAAAAAATATTAGTATTGAGAATATACTTCTACTATTGAGTAGAAATATTTTTATTTTATCTAACTATCTCAATGAAATGTTTTCAGTCAGTCTTGTCTTATGTGGCATATTAATTTTGATTCTCATTTAGCAAGTCAACAGTGAAGCCACTGTGTAGTATATATCAAGTCAGTATAGAACTTTAATAAGGTTTAGCATTTAAGCAATGAAGGCACAGCACTCAGTGAACAAATTATAATTTTCAGAAACTGCATTCTTCATCGGAAATAATAATTTGGGCAGAATTTCCCTGAGTAGTTCAAATTGTCTGATTGTTAATCTAATCAACATTTATTTTAAAAAACAGTATCGGAGACACTGAGATTTGTAGCGAGTTTTTGGATTGTCATTGCTTTCCTACAAAAATTATCAACTGACTCTCACTTTCCTTCAGCAATCACGTAGGGAAAGGTTTCACAACACATCTTCCCCACTGAATTACAAATTATAAACCTGTAATAACACAGAGCCAAAGCTCATTCAGTAACCTGAGAACAAGGATTAGCAGACAATGAAAATGTGCTTAGAACAAGTAAAAGATGCTTAACAGTTATAAATCTTGGCCATATATATGTAAAAAGGAAAAATAATAGTCTTTATAGCATAAGAGAAAAAAGCTTTCACCAAGATGCTGCTCTTGCGCACGTCTTTCCCTACAGATGAAAAATGAGTGACCTTCTCTCTAAACATGTATCTACTTTTTTTTTTTTTTTTTAATAATACTTCTTCTGGTTTTGGTTACTGCTTTAAAAAAAAAAATTGTAAAAGAAGCTTGCTTTATTTTGTTTTTAAGCTTCAGAGACTAGAAAAGAATCAGAATCTACCAAAAGTTTTAGGATGACAGCAAGGTCACTCATGACTCTGCTGATAGCTAATATACAACCTCAGAGACATAATCTCTTTTCCTGGGCCAGAGGATTTTTTCCACAAGCTTCAGTTAGCACGCAGCTTTGTTGCACATTTGAAGGTCAATCCAAAAATGGCAGCAATATCCTCAGCTCGGAGAGGATGGAAATGAAAGAAACCTCTCTCCACTCTTACCAAGAAAGCGATACATGGTACTACAGTACCAGTTCTCACATTTGTAAAATATAGCCCATCTACAGACTTAAAATGTTCTTTGTAAAGCACCTTAAGATCTACACAAAAGTGCTAAGATCTAACAGTGGTACTTGATGCCAGTCCTACTATCACCAAAATAGCATCATCTTGCTGAAGCCTGATACTGAAGTAATCATTTCAAAATCACTTAAAAGTAAAGATTATGGCTACTGCAGAGGCAAAAAGAGATAAAATTGTTGGGTGAATGACAGTCTGGTTAGTGAATTACCCAAATTCTAACAAAGCAAGCTACTGAGCTCAAATTTTAAAACATCTCTGCTTTACTACAATCCACAGCTCTCAAAGAGAGAAAGTCGGTTTTGCCTGTGTTTTTCACATTATGCAGTTTGCTTTTGCTAAGTGCAAACACACAATGCAGGCATTCTCCTAATAGTTCCTAATGTTTCCAAAATGTGTTTGAACAGTAAAGTTAGGCTTTTAACTCTTTCAAAGTGAATTAAGAGATTGATCATTTCTTCAGATAAATGATGAATGACAAATTATTCCAGAGTATCGCATACCCATTGAGTATCCCTCAGTGAACCTGTAAAAGGTGACCAAAGCAACACAAGACCGTGTTACTTTCACCGTAGTATTCCACACCCCACTGAAAAATAAAAAGCCACTAAAGGTCTACAAGTGAAAAAAAAAAAAAAGATTAAAGTTTATTCAGCTACTGCAATTATTCCATTTTATATTACATACGGGGGCAGCTAGGGTTCTCTGAAAGTCAAATTAAAAATATACTTGAACTGTCAAAGCTAACTTACACTTTATTCATACGTGGTTTTGAGACATCAGCTGCTCTAAACTGCCAGCTGCGGTTTACCTACCTACTTCACATCCATGACGAGTCATTGCAGAAGCTAAATGTACTGCAAGGCCAGTTTTGATGGATGACTTGGAACCAGAAATTAGCAACCACTGGAGGGAAAAGCAAAACTGAGGGGAATCTGGGAAGATCACAATTTCTAGTCAAGTAAACATTTCAAACTACACTTAATTACCCCTATACCCTCAAAGGTGGTGGTGGGGAACCTGTCACAGAACTACTGGATTAATGTCAGGAGGAAATAAGGTACAATGGGTTGCGATCCTATTGTATTTAGTGATCAAAAAATAGATTGCTGTACGTTTAGAAATGGTTTTTATTACATTGTACAGTTCTAAAACATCCACAATTAATAATTTATCAGTACTGCACTTAAAAAAGAGATAAATAAATGCAAATATAAACACCCTTAAACACTGAAAAGCCATGCATCTCTGGTCCTACAAAAACGAAGACACAACAGCTGAAAATTACTCACATTTAAAATATACTTATGAAAAATATTGTTAGTCTCTGCTGAATTTATTAAGTTCAGAGGAGTAAAAACCAGTTTGGCAATTGATAATATCAGAAACAAACTCTATGATTGTCAAAATGAACACCAGGAAGTTTTGGAAAATGTCACCTACTAAATTAATGAGCAATCATTATCAGGTCTGTATTTCACTTTGATACCTTCCAAGCAAGGTAATAAAAAGGAGACAGAAGTTACCAGTGTAGTGTAAGGCTAGACTTACCCTCACTATTGTTTGAATGTGCAAAGCAGCCACATTGATCAGCCTGAGCTGGAGAGACCCCAGGGTCTCTGGGCTGAGCAGAAGGAATCCCCAGGAGCTGCTGGAAGTGATGGCTGCTTATAATGCCCCTTAACACAAAAACAATCAAGGTACTTTCTCTAAAATGTTTGTTCTGAATAAAGATGACAAACCTATTTATAATCATCATAGAAAGCATGGAAGACAACTACAGCTATATCTCAATAATTCAATTAACATAAATTTCTTTCAGTAGATGAGCTCACTGTGGTTGAGAGACTTTTTTCCTTACGGCTATAAGGAATGCATCCTCCATGTAAAGGTGTAGAAGAGAACATGGCTACCAGATGAATGAGAAGTGATTAGAGAAGACCCAGATTTGTGTCTCATATCACTTTAGTATAATGAGAAATGCCATACCCTCTGTACAACGCTGCTGTTAAGTGAACATGAAAATGTTAAGGGACTGTCAACCAAAGAGTACTATACATACGTGCTAGATGAAGACAAACTGTGGAAAAAGTTCGCTGACTTAATGAAGAAAGCATAATTCAATGTATTGATAATGTTAAGCATAAAGAGAAATGTGACAGTGATTATATTATCATTTAACTTTTTTCATTTGAAAATGTCTCTTCTTCTATGATTACTTTCTACAATTAGAGAAGATGAGTTTAAAAGGTGTAATAAAAATCTTTCTAATTCAGACAATTACCATTTTGTTGGGTATAGTAAAAACCAATTATTTCCTCCAGCTTTTGTCCTCAGGTGTGTCCTAAGAGTCAACTATATAGATTGTACATATTTCAAATAATTAGGAAAGACAAAATTTCTGGGCCTACTTTGAGTTATAAGTAATTCTAGGTTACTTTACAGTAATAGCTTAAGATAGAAAAGCATACATCAGCTGATTCAATAATAAAAACATGATTCCATACTAAGCCTATCTTCCAAAATTCCAGAAAGTTTTTTTCTCTCAAAAAAAATAACCTCTATGCAGTTTCTCTACAATGCTCTACTCATCTGGACTGTAGATTCATTCCACTTCTTCCATGTCAATAAATAAATAACGAAAAAAGCCATTGCATGAGGTGCTACATGCCTGTAAGCAGTCACATGACCTAAAAGGTGACTAAGTTCATACTGGAAACTGAGAACTTGATTTCACAGCGCAGTCTGGCATCCATTAACAGTGCATTTACTCATGCTTCTGTGAACCCAGAACTATGGCCATAAATTTTACATGGCAGACACAATAAAAAGGTCTACTGTGCACTTTTTCAGGGGTACCTTTCATAAGAGGCTACTCAAAAGAAAAACAAGCGCTCCTCTTTAGCTACATATTGTTTGCAGGCTTTCTTCGATACCTTTTACATTCTTGTACCACACCAATGACTACATTTGGTAGTCTTTGAATTTGTTCACAGGAAATGTCTTTTGTAAGCAAGACAACTTCATACACGAACAACTGCACAGGCTGGCAGTACACATAGGCCGTTGCCATTGCAGTATTTTCCTAAATGTTCTCACTGGTACTGAAAGGTCAAAGAAGCACCTCATACAGGTGCTTAATACAGGAACAGAATATATTCCAAGTAAGAACCTCAGAAGCTTTATGTTCGCTGGATGCATTCTTACAAAAGTAGGTTTTGCTTTTGCTGTTGCTTTTACTCTGGTAATGGAAATAGAATTGAAAAAGTGACCAATGTGAACACAACACAGCAGCTGAAAGCATTCAATTCCCTCAACTGAATTCACCTCCTTTCTTCTTTGGAAGCAGGAAGTAATAGAGTCCCCTCCTCTGAGATAAGATAGAAATCCCATGCCTCCAGCGATGATAAGGACTTACTGTCTCTCTGAATAGCTTTTCAATGAGATACATTCCCGAAAGTAGATAAAGGACAGCTGGAAACAGCCAGCATGTGCATTTCGTGGATTGTTTACTTCTATTGATATTGGGGTTTTCTATGCTATGAAAAATGAAGAGGCATTTTTCTTACGAGTAGAGGATTACAAAGAACAATTATGCTCAAGATCAAACATCCAGTCAGAAAGTGTGCTTACTTGGTGAACGCTGTGTCAATTGATCTGCTGTGATGTTACTAGATTTCTCTGTAGGTAATAAATACTGACAGAATGTAGTTCTCAAAATCTGATAATGAATATCGCTGTAGTAAAGGTTCATCAGATAATTTTATACCAATATATTTAAAATTTATTTCTCTGGATACTGTTAAATTTTGCAGTTATGTGAGAGCAAGAAATACTGCTCTTTTATAACAGTTCCTACAAATTTGATGTTTAAGACTTTAATAAAAGTAGTTAAATGTTTTATTCCATGAGCAGCCAAAATAAGACTGCTCTATGTACAGATGTTATAGCTAGTCAGAAAGAAAAAGTGAGTTATGTAAAAATTCTCAATGCATTTTTCATTCTATCAGTTGGTGGATGCAATATTCGTGGCTTCTGTTCTACTGAAAAAACAATAGTAGTGGCTCTGTTTTACTGAAAAAATATTTATGGCTGTTAAATAGATCCTAGTGGAATGAAAAGTTTTAATAACATTTATTTCTATTTCTGAGGCATATGACATCCAAGCATAAGCTGTAATTCTCATCTAAAATCTAGCCATAACATGGAGAACTAGTGTATCTGGTAAAGAGGGAGGTCTGATCTCAGGGTACTGTGTCCCCGGAGAGGAACATGAAAAGTGAATGACGTATTGGAGAATTTAGTTCATATGCTGCTGTCACTGAAGTGACAGCCAAGGAGGGGTTAGTTTTCAGAACAGATACCTGAACTTCACAGTCTGAGAATATGACAACTAACTTTATGGTGACACTTGATTTCTTCTTCCTGTGGGCCAGTAGTTCTTAGCTCCTAAGGTCAGACCCTCTAAGCCACTCTAAATTTTTTTTATGTATAGAAAACATCATATGATATTCTAAATCTGTCTTACAAAATTTGTGAAAATAATCTAAGACAAACATGCAAATAGAATTTTTTTTTAAGCTTGAAAAAAAAACCGCTGTATTATTGCATCCTCATTTTAAAATATTTTGAACACAAACCTACTGATAATCAGTAAGTACACATTACCCTACTTGGCAATGTGTTTCTTTGCATTTTTCTGCTGTAAATTACAGCACTCCCCAGGAGATTAAAAAAAAACCAACAAAAAAAAACAAAAAAAAACCCCACAACCCTTTAATTTATAGGTGTATCAATGCTGAAAGACTACTTTAACTAGTCTTAATGAAAAGCTTGAAGATCCTGAAACAGAAGCTGTTTTGCTCTGATGTTTACTCTCAGAAAAGTACATGCTTTCCCTTGCAAGTTTTCAGAGAAAATGAAGATAACAGTCATTATATTGTAAATGTATGAAACAAAATCTCAGGTTTTAAGTTTTAGCTCCAGTAAGAAGTTCCTTTAAAACAATCCCTTAAAACAAGATTTAATCATTAGCAAAGACCTACGAAGTGCTGACAAAGCAAAAATATTTCCTGTATTCTAAACTGAAGCACAGGAGTAAAACTGTCAATTACGTGCCAGAACCTTTCTCATTTCTCCCCTCTATTTTTTCAACTGTATATTTCACCATACTTAGCTTAAATTAATATTAAAAGGAAAATTTTTATTAATAACTTAATATAATTTGGAACACCTACTGAGCTGCAGAAGTATAATGAAAGTTTCAATAAAAGTTAAAAAATAAACAAAACTAGACAGCCAAACATAAATAAAACAGAAACATAAAAGAAAATCGAGAATTAAAATAGTCACATTGCAAATAAAAACACTAGTTAAAAGTGAAAACAGACTGTTTCAAAAACTGAAGTTAAGGAACAGTATAAAAAAAAGACAAAAATCTTCTTTTAAAGTGACAGATATGTTTTTGCAAGACAGTTGTATTTAGAAAAGCACAAAAGTGTACAAGGATCCAGTTCTACTCGGTCTTCAATCAGTCCAGAAGTTTCATTTCCACAACTAGCCAAATCCCCAGCAATCTGTACTCTCAGCAATCTCTGCCCCTCAGCTCCATTAGCTTTAGATAAAATGGAAATAACATTTTGCTGTAGCAAAATCTCAAGAAAGCAATCAGACAATATAAAATATTTATGCAGTTTTTACTTCAAGCTACCAGCAAAAAAATCAAGTCACTTCATTCTAGGAAGTACACAGTCATATCTATGATCCTACATTTTCATTCTAAAAAATACAGGGCAGCTTCCCATATCACAAACATTCACTGTGTGAAGTTTATGGTAGCAGGTTTTTGATGCTAGTCTGTGCTATCATTCTCAACACCTAGCATAACTATATAAATTGTAGTGTTCAGCACAGCATTGGCTAACATACAGGCAGTCCTTGTAAGCACCGGTCTTCCTGGCACAGAAACTGTTGCTCAGTCATGTCAGAAAGAAGACTGTCCCACTCAGCCCTCACTCCACCCACACCCTAGCTATGTAATCATGTACCTTCTCCCTTCCACTGACTCTGGGGGCTGTTCCACTCGCATCTCCTCTTGCTCAGGTCCTAGCTGTGTAGCTACGTATCCTCTCTCGTACTGAATCCTTACTGAGCCGACTCACCTTGCTAAACTGTCAGAAAAGTATAGCTTTTTTTGTTTGCCAGTGAAGCTGTCTGCCAGTTTAGCAAGTAGAATCCAAGGAGCATCAGAGCTGGCACAGGAAAAAAATGTCGACACGCTGACAGGAACAGTGAAGAGAAATTATAAACTAGAGTAAAGCAGGACTCTCTAGCTCCATTCAAGATCAAAGCATTAACATGAGTGCCTACAATTGTGTGTTTAAAATTGAAGAAACAAGATTGCAACAAGCTCAATTACTTAGAAAGAAAAGTCTGAAAATAACATTAATTGCTAATATTAAAGAATCAATTCACTTTGCAACCGAGCATATTATTCATAATGAAAATATTTTCCCAAGAAAGTATGTACAATATTTACGAAGTTGAAGATAAAATATAAAAGCACAAGTAAGAAATGGGCTTGCATGTATCCTGCATGTGATCAAGTCAGCATAACGCAACAGCAGAACTATTGACATTCACTCCTCTCTTACTGTCCTGGTTTCAGCTGGGATGGAGCTAATTTTCTTCCCAGTAGCTGCTGTGGTTTGGATTTAGTATGGGATTTGGTATGCAAAGAATGCTGACAACACACTGATGTCATTAGTTGTTGCAAAGAGTTCAAGGACCTTTTCCAGCTTCCCAGGTTTTGCTAATGTGCAGGTACAAGAAGCTGGGAGGGGCATAGCCAGCACAGTTGACCCAAACTGGCCAAAGGAAGTACTCCATACCATAGACATCATGCTCGGTATATGAGGGGGGCTGGCCAGTGGGCACCACTCTCTCTCTCCTCGGGATTGGTCCGAGACTGCTCTCAGTTTCATTCCATGATCGCTGCTCAGGACGGGCTGTATTGCTCGTTGGGTGGTGAGAAACTGTGCATTGTTCCCTTTGTATATTTTATTACCTCTATAATTTTTAATTCTTATCATTATTATTATTAATATATGTATGTTATTATCTCTGCCTTTGCTGTCCTGGTGAAGATTTTATCTCAACCCATGAGTTTTCCTTTTCTTTCTGATGGGATGGTGAGGATGAGCCAACATCTGTGTAGTATTTAGCTGCACACTGGGGTTAAACCATGCCACTTACTAACACTTTTTCCTGAGCCTTAGAGAAAAGCATTCACTTGAGAATCCTGAGTGAGAGAGACATATTTCAGAATACATTTCTCTGGCAAAATTGGGCTAGAGTAGCCATGGACTGGAATTTGAATCATTGCATAAAATTTCTTGAGGTGTTGAGATGAAGAGGGGGAAGAAGGAAACAAAAAATATTGCAAAGAGAGCATAGTAACTGTTACAAAGAACTTTAAAAAGAATAGCTACTGAGCTTAAAGAAAATGCACCACTTTCTCCAGCAAAGCATTATACAAATCATTTCTTACTACATTTAAACTACAAATAATGATTTTTTTTTTCTTCTGTAATCAGAACAAAAATATCAGATGGGTGACTACACTAATTTTAAAGATACTAAAGACAATTAAATGAAAAAATCCAACCCAGCAATTTTAACAAAAAAAAAAAATAAAAAAATTATCTGGCTTTAGGGAAGTTGGGCAATGTTAAGTTTTCAGAAAACACATATTTTGTTTAAAGGCACTCACACATTTTAGCATGAAAATATAGCATGTCTTTACTAACAGAACTCTCAGGAGATGTCCTCCTGGGTAGAGTCTTAATTTCTTTGCAAACTAGGATTATATAGTCACAGTATGTAAAAAGATATACATATACATCTGCGGTATCAATTTGCTACTAGAGAAATTTATCCTGCAAAAACAAACAAACAAAAAAAAAAAAAAAAAAAAAAAAAAAAAAAAAAAAAAAGAGATCTCTATCTTGGTCTCACTACTGCTAATTTTCAATTTAAAGGATAAAACACTTTAATCTATGCAAAAATTATTTTGTATGTTAGTCCTGTTGTGGAAAATTTCAGATAAATGCACATAAAACTTATTTTCAGCACATGCACACCTGATATGTAAATGGATTAATGCCTGGAATGCTATCTAACTTGTTTTGCTTGTTAATCATCCATTCTGCAAAAATTGGTTTTGCCTTTACAATTCAACTTGTTTCTCAACAGCTTTCTGTCCCCAGAACGCACTTAAAAAGCTTTGTGGCTCAGCCAGAACAATGAATGACTAAAAAGAACTCTAGAACAACTTCACTTTATTATTATTATCACATTAAAAATCAACATTCATGGAATCATAGAATGGTTTGGGTTGGAAGGGACAATCCAGTCCAACCCCTCTGCAAGAAGCAGGAACATCTCCAACCAGATCAGGTTGCTCAGAACCCCGTCAAACCCAGCCTTGAATGTTTCCAGGGATGGGGCATCCACCACCTCTCTGGGCAACCTGTGCCAGTGCTCCACCACCCTCAGTGTAAAAACTTTTTTCCTAATATCTAATATAAATCTACATCCCGCTATTTTAAAATCATTACCTCTTTTCCTATCATTGTTGCAGTATTCCTTATCTTTTCACTGCAAAAGACAGTAGAGAAAAGATCATCATATCAAAAGGGCAGAACTTGCACAGAAAGTCAGCAAAGTCACTTGTACACAGCTTAGAGCTGCAATTAAAGAGAAAACAACATAAACTCACCATTTACTATGAAGCTTGAAACTTTATCATAGATAGCAAGTAAAAATAATTTAAAATATCCTCCATCAGTCTATATTCTTGCAATTATGCTTATGACATCCCATACATTTCTGTGATGCTAAACTGCTTAATTTTTATTTTGTTCTATTTATAAGAATTTTCCATCATAAAATACACTGGTAAACTATCAGTCAGTCACCCTGAAATTAAGTAATAAATAAAATTATCCAAGCAGGCATGCTATTATAGTAAAGAGAGTCTTATTTCTCAAGAGAATCATAATTTTTAAAAACAAAGCTGGAGACATCAACTAAGTTGAAAGTCTGCTCCTAGAAAAAGATTTAAGCCGATTGTCTACATATGGAAGAGGCAAGCAGCTTTGGTTTAAAGACAATGCAGCTGAAGTAAACATTATATTTCTGTACAAGACACAATGTATAACTAACAAGATTTGCATAACTCTATAGGTAAGTCTCATACAAAACCAAAACAAAGTACAAACTTCCTGAGATATGTAAGCAAATGCATTAAACCTGTTGAAATTAGGCAAGTACATCAGATTTGGGAACAGTGTGCCTTCACCAATTTTCCTCACAAATAGTTTCTAGGTGCTAAGCTAAACACACTGGAAATAAAAGCTTGATAACTTTCAAACCAACTTTACTAAGTTTCCTTGAGAAGTCTACTGTGAAGGGCTCTCTATGAGTAGGGGACTATTCCTAAAAGTTAAAAAATCTTTATTAACCAAATAATCATGTGGGGTATGAACCAAATCACAGTAAGGTGGGATGACTGAGAGACTCACTTCAAAACTGTGTTTCTCTACCCAAACTAAAACAGCAGCATAGATGCATCCAGAGCATGCAAATAAGACACCTCGGAGATCTTTCTCTGCACATAGGTGCGGTAAGCAGAGTGCGATCATGTGAACACTGCCCACAGAATGAAAAAGCAGGTAAACTGAAACCACATGTAAGTAAAACTCATTACTGAACATTCATTTAATTTGGCTTTGTTCACAGTTAAATGTTTTTTATTTCTCTAGTATTCCTCTGATTTAAGTCTCACATTAAAATTAAAAAAAAAATAATAATCTATTAGATTCAGTGTTATTTAAAGTCGAAAGCCAGATGAATCAGTCAGCTGACAAAAAAGTTGACATCAAAGCAGTAACAACACTCACACTGAACATGTGGTCAACATATTTAACTTGCTGACCTGGCTTCTGCAGCACAGCTGGCTCACACCTGGACCACCTGGACCCTTTCCGTGGGCAACCACATGCATCTCCAACACTTACCTTTTGTTCTTGTTCCTTTCTTGATATGCCTACAGTTTATGTTTCCTACTTTGTATAAATAAGGAAGTAGACTCCACTTGTGCTTCACAGAAAGCATTGCTCATGAAGTTACAAGACTCATGAAAATACTCATCATTATTTTTATGAGCACTTTACAGACAAAGTATCTTAATTTTCAAAGTCGATGGATCAAAATTAAGATTTAAATTGACATCCAATAATAAGACGAAAGCTTAGATAGTTTGAGAAATATAAGGCAAATAATTTGTGTATCAAGAAAAAACATGGAATTTTATACCATTTAATTAAGTACAGAGTCTCTCTAGTCCACTAAATTACAGCAGCCTTTTAATAATTGAACATTTTTCTAAATAGCATGAAGCTGAATGATTAAAAAGAGGTCTTTCATTTTAGCAATAAATTAATCTATTTATTTTCATGAGGGTTAACCATGCTGGGTCGTACTTCAGTGCCAAGGAGCCTCATGGGAGAAAGCAATTATTAAACATCTCTAAGTGTCTGTGTGTAGGCTGGCACAGATACTTGTTCTAAAAGGAAGGCACATTCTAAAAAAATCTTCACCCTCAAGTATTCCACTTCCATAGTACAAATACTCCACATCTGGAAAATCAAAGGCCTTATTAAAATAATATGTTCTTTAGTAGGTAAATTAAATTGCATAGTATTAGCTTTGGTGCTGCAGAAATTACATGGCTATGCATGGATAAAACTATTTATAACAGAGTACTGTAAAGTGCTTGTGCTGTCACTCAAGTCTTGCTCTAATGCTTTTAAAGCCTACCTAATAAAGCCTATATTACAAAGCCTACCAACTCTTAAAATACCAGAATCTCTGTAAAATACTTGCTAAGGACAGCAGTTTTTCTGTAACTGTGGCAGGACTCTCCCTTAAAATTTCTACCCCGAATTTTCAGTATTTTGTGGTTTTCATTCTCTGCATCATCTATAATTTCTCTCCTCAAAATAGACAAGATGTGCATATATGTGTACAGTTTTAAGACGGTTATACAGAATTGTATTCTTTTTCTAGCTTATTCCATGTCTAAAGGTCCAGTTGCCTTACTGACCATAGTCAGGACTTCAAAGACATTCTCTCATTAACTAAACAAGTATTCACTGAAATCCACTGAAATCCAAATCTGAAATCCAAAACAAAACCTCTGGAGAGATAGAGTATCTTCAACTTCAGTAGCCAGGGAATCAGTCACAACCAGCTACACAGCATTGAATTAATTTTAAGTTCTAATTCTTGCAAAACAAAGGTTGGAGGGGAGTAATAATCGCTGAAGTAAAATTTGTCAAAGGTTGTAAAGCTCATCTCCTCCAATGAGGAACAGATATCACAAACAATCCTCTTTGTGTGAGTGAAAAATGTGCTGTCCCCTTCTGAAACAACCTTTCACGTCACCTTTTAGATTTCTCTCTCTCTAAAAATCCTAGAAGCACATCTGACTTTCGCTACACTAACATAAGTTTCATGTGCAATTTCTTTGCTGCTCCTTGTTCTTCTAATTGCTTTCTCAAATGCAAATTGTCAAGACTGTACTCGCTCTGGAATGACTCTCTTCATTTTCAACCACAGGAATAACTTTGTATTTTCCTCTGCACTGATACAAGTGCTAGCCTAGTCTCCCAAAGAAGTGAAGCTTACAGTAGGAACACACATATGTGTGTGTCCATTTGTCAATATCTAAGATACAGATACAAAGTCCAATGCCAACTGAATTTGAAGGGCGGATAGCAGTCTATGCTCCTCACTAATATAAATCTACTAAAAAAATAAAGATCCACTAACTAAATGTCAATGCATCAATATATGTATAAACACATCAAGTTGTTTTAAAACACACCAAAAGCCCTAAGAAACCTGGGTAGGAGAAAAGCATTAAAATTGTATGCCTAACAAACACGCAAACAATAAAATGAGAACAAAACAAGTCCTTGGGATTTTTAGTACACAGCAGCAAATGTGATAGCTTTCTGTATCTGAACTGAAGAGCCCTCAGCCTTGCTATTTCTTGTGCTGCTAACCAGAAATTGAGCTCAACAGCAATTCTATCAAAAAAGAGGACAGCAATTAGTGAAAGTAGCTACGTGCTTTTGTTTTCATAAGATGATGGCTGACTAGGAAGGACAGTTAACCAGCAAATTATAATTGAAGATGACAACAAGATTGTTCTATATTAAAAAAAAAAAAAAAATCAGGATCATGATGTTTACAGTTTTCATTTGTACTGTCGTGCTATCCTTATTAGTTACCAGCATTCTGTATCTTTACTCCAAGTACCAGTGATCTACTTTATTAACTGCTAGCAGAGGAAAATGTAAAGGAAAACATAAACCATCTTATATCTTAATTTCTGCTGTACTTCACAACAGCCTCAAAACAAAGTATTGAAAATCTAGAATTAAGTATTCCAGTATTTATTAATACATGAATTTTTTCAATTATTTTATAGTAATACAGGATTAGAGCTGGAAATAATGGTTGCCTTTTTAAACAGAAATTTACTTAATTGAGTGATCTGTTTTTCATTTTACTCTACCAGCATATCATGTCAAGCTTATCCTTTCCCAAAATTCAAGTCCTACTACGTGATTTATTAAAAGCTGGCAAGAATCTAGTATTTTCACTGGCTGTTCCTAGCGAAGAAATAAATTAAAGCATCCCTTGCTGTTGTATCCTCATCCTTCTGTGTTAACAAAACAGCAAAAGCCTTCATCAATGTATAAATGCTAGTCTATTAAATCATAAAAAGGTGACTCTTCAAACGACATTCTAATTCAGACTGAAAAAATCCAACATAGACATTCTTTTTGGGCCTTTTAAAAAGTTTTTTCTTCCCTCCCTGCCCTTAATTCATTAGATGAATCAAGAGCAGTCAAAAGTAAAAACATCTGACTAAGCACTTGGAGGACAAAATAACCACAGAATACATTTAATACCATTTTGTTGATGTTAGTTCCACATTTGCATAGAAAAAGGCTATGGTGTGCAGGTGCCTCATATAATGTGGTCTTCTCAGTACTAAATCTTTGCAGAGAAATTATGAAAATATGTTTTTGCTGTAATTAACTGCATCCATGGCTGGAATAACTTGCTGTACTAATGACAGGATTAGGATCATACTCCCTACTAATCCTGAACTTGTGAGCATTCTCTTCCTCACAACCTCTGGGATAGTTCAAGTAACTAAAACAATTTACACTGCTTTCAACAAGCAATAGCCGATTTATACAAAGACTTGTTTTCAGAGAATATTGATCTTTGAGCAAGAAATTATTTCAAAGGAATATGACAAATATGATATTAAAAATGTACATGACATGTTTAATGACCACACAAAAATGTATCAATTAAAAAACCCACCAAATGCATAAAAGAACATACACTGACTTATTCTTTTAAGTAACTAAATATGTCCCAAAATGAACTAATTCTTAAGGAAACATGTTTTATGAGATATACCATTTGTCTACCTACCCATAACTTTTTCTCTATTAGACAAATTTCAATTAAATATAATAGCAGGTGAAACTTTTGAACATATGAAAGTCCAAGTTTGTGACCAACACTCATCTGGTAAAGAAGAGCCCTTGAATGCGTTTATCAAAGGAATGATAATTAACACTCATCCTCTTCTTAAAAAAAAATGCAGCTACCAGCAGGGCAAATCTGTAAGTCTAAACCAGTAAGAGCATGGATTGACAACTGTCCAGATAAAAGAGCTAGGAACAGAGAATAGAATTTGTAGAAATAAACTATAAAGAAAATAAACTTATGAGTTCTCTTGCCCATGGGAAAACATGTTTTTAAGAAGAGATTTCAGAAAAGACCCTTTTTGTTATCAGAGTATTATTTCATGGCATTGTTAAAAAGCTTCCTCGTCACTCTCAAATCCTGGGCTGACTACACAGTCTTCTGCTTACTCTGATTCATGTTAATGACTTCTCAAAATGAAATCATTAAGATATGACAGGCAGAAGGCTATAACCTTCACAAAAACTTTCATTTAAATCACAGAAATGCAAGTAAATTTTTCTGACACGTTAATGCCCATTTACTTTCTAATTTAATTGTTAGACAATGTGTTTTCTGGTTACTAGTTGAGTTTGGTAGGAACTTCAATATATTACATTTCTGAATACCTAGTTTATAAGGCCTTCAGGGGAAGGAATTTATCTTCCAATGAACTTACTATGAAGCACACAAATGTTATTACTAAGAAAAAAAAAAAAATGGGCGGAAGGGCCAGAAAATGTGCTATTATTGCCTTGAGTAATTTACAGTTCATACCTGACTGTTTAATAACCCTCTTTTACCTCTTCCAGATTCTTTTACTGTCAAGGCTTCTTGACACACACAATCTATTCCTCTACATCTAAATGAAGAAACAGAGTATATCTATTAGGTAGAAAGACAGAAGACAGAAGCAAGCTGAAAGGCAATCTCAGAAAATTAGATGATTATATTTTATAAGAAACTCACAGTTCCATTAATTACGCAAAGCTACTTATATGAGAGAGCATAAAACAGTAAAATTAATTTAAAACTGTACAACTAAACCCAAAAAGGAAACAAATGCATTCTACTTCTGTGGAATTCTACCCTTACTGTGGTCCTACTAAAACCAAAAGAATTGCCTGCTAAATAGAGCATAACTTAGTATGAATGAAGGTGGCAGAATCTGACCTTTAATCTATAATGTTATTTAAAGGATTATTTGTACTACTGCAACTGGTAAATTAGCTTGTAAATGCATTATGTAAACAAATAAGTGACACAGATTCTTCTTAAGCTTGTAAAGGGGACAGAGGAAATGGCACTGATTATTTCCGCTATTACCATCATTAACATTGAAATTAAGGGCTGCAGAAGGGAGCATTTAATTTTAAATCTCTCTACTTCAGGCTTTAAAAGAAGCCTCTGATATATAACCCATCTTAGAAATAGAAAACAAAATCTATACCAGGGGAATTTCAGTGGTACCTGGTTAGACACATACAAAAATCTAAAGTGCAGGTAATAAAAATTCAGACTCACCAGGAAACATTCTAAAAATAACAGAGTACCATAGACAAGGTTTGTTCTAAGTGCATCTTTAGGAGGCAGTCACCCATAAGAATGCTCAGCCTCCCAAACACATTCAAAAACCTCAGGATAAAGCTAGTATTGAAACTGTTTACCTGAACATAGATGACAACACTTGAAACTAAACTGAGGAACTTGAGGTAAGAAAGAAGCCTGTATGTAGACTTCAGCATCTCCCCTGCCTTCAGGCTAACTGCTCTTCACTTTGCTGAGCTGGCATTTTTTAAAACAACATTCACCCTTTCACAGTTGAAAACCACTGGAGACAGCATTTTGAGACCTCTAAGAACAGCAAAGTAAGGAACTCTAAATAAAAGCTGAATTCATTTCAAGCTACTATTTCTGAGGGGATTTTATCTTATTGCTCTTACTAATAGGCTTAACTTAGTTCATTGTTGTGGTTTTGCTTGGTGAGGGGGGCCTAAGGTGGTAGTTTCTGTAGGAAACTGCTAGAAGTCGCTCCCCTTTGTTCAGTGGACTCGGCCGGGCCTAGGGCGGACCCGCTGCTGGCCAAGGCCGAGCCGATTGGGAGCAGAATGTTCTGTGATAACGCCTCTGTGATAACGTATTTAAGATGGGGAAAACAGGAAAAAAAAAAGGAAGAAGAGATGTGACGAAGCTGAACAAGGGAAGAGGCCCAGAGGGGGAGGCGCAGGCCTTGTGGGCCTTGCAGGCCTCACCCTCTGGCCTCTCGCCAGGTGGCCAACTGGGCCCAACTCAGCCCGGCCTGGCTGCAAGAGGTGGAGAGGAGATGGGATGGATGATGTGAAGAGATTCTGAGAGGCTTCTGCCAGCCTGTTGTGAAGAATGAACTTTTCTTGTGAGAGAAACAGCTGCAAACACCAAGGTCAGTGAAGGAGGGGGAGGAGTAATGTGGCTCCTGGCCAAGATTCCCCTGCAGCCTGTGGTGACGACCATGGTGGAGCAGGTTGTCCCCTTGCAGCCCATGGAGGTCCACAGAGGAGCAGAGATCCACCTGGAGCTTGAAGCCCGAGAAGGACCCCGCACCGGGGGAGGTGGATGCCTGAATGTGGCTGTGGCCCGTGGAGGGCCCGCTGGGACAGCCGTTCTGGAGAGACTGCACTCCGTGGAAGAGATAACCTACGCCAGAGCAGTTTAATGAAGGACTGTGGCGTATGGGTGGGAACCCACACTGGAGCAGGGGAGGGATGTGAGGAGTTCTTCCCCCAACTGTGAAGCAGCGGCGTAAAACAACGCATAATGGACTGACCGCAACCCCCATTCCCTCTTCCCCCCTGTGCCGCTCGGGGGGGGGGGGGAAG
This sequence comes from Tetrax tetrax, assembly GCA_009806455.1. Taxonomy (NCBI): domain Eukaryota; kingdom Metazoa; phylum Chordata; class Aves; order Otidiformes; family Otididae; genus Tetrax; species Tetrax tetrax. Next base: position 641,255 of record WHYT01017014.1, read on the forward strand.
GTAGATAATGTTAAGCTCGGGAAGTGGGAGGGGTGGAGGAGGTTATCTTGTTTCTCTGTCTCATTATCCTGCTAGTCGTAGTAATAAATGAATAGTTTTCCCCAAGTCGAGTCTGTTTTTGCCCGTGACGGTAAGGATTTCTCCCTGTCCTTATCTCAAACCTCGAGTCGTTTTTTAAATTATCTCTCCCTATTCTCTCGGAGGGTGGGGGGAGTGAGAGAGAGACTGTGTAGTCTGGTCCAGATCAGGGCTGAACTACGACTGCACCATTCTCTTCAGCAAATTCCCCTCAACATTTATTGATACCAATAGCATATTGAGATAGGATTAGTCATAAGCAATCATTTTGTTTGTAATTGAATAAACAACAGCAGACATCAATACATATATAGATAGCCACAAACTCCAAATCAATACCTGCCTCCAGCTCCATTAGTGAAGACACATTCCCATTCCCTAATGGCTACTGAAAGTGACATAACAGGAAATAGTTGCAATTTTTGTAGAAACTTTCAACTATTTGACCTTTTAGTACCAAACTACTCTATGAAGGAAAAGGATTTTAAAAGAGTAATGAAAGATTATTCATGTTTTGAGATTATAAGTAACATAACCTTTCAAGCACTATTTTTAAGTAGTTCACCCTCCTGAGGAGAGAAGACATTTCCCCACTGTTTTTTCTCCCATTGGAGTGACAAGCAGTGGTAGCCCATAGCTTCTCTTCAGGACTGCACAAAACTGCGAATGGGGCACAAACTACATTAACTACTTTCAATCTCCTCCAGAAAAACATGCAAGTTAGATAATTTTTATGTTTTAAACATCACCTTGAAACAGTTTCCCTGTCATCTGACATACATAAAAACATGTCATGGTTTGGAAACTTCTTATTTAGAATACTGGAGAAACCACCTGAAGCTAAATAATAAAGCTGGAATCCTCTGGTGTGGACGGACTGGGCAGATAAGAGGATTAAAACTTGGAAGTGAAGGTTTCACCTCCAGATTTCTTATGACTCTATATGCATGACCAGACATTCACAACCGTCACTACCCAATTAGTTAAAGAATGCATATATAAATAAGTCTGAGGGTCTCGGGTCAATTCGCAAAAAGACAAATAACTGCAATATACAAACCATCAAGCTGTAGCTGTCATACTGTTGATTTACACAGACCCTGAGCAAAGAAACCGACCCAAACTGAACAGTGTTAGGAAGGGGTCAAATAACCTAACAAAGAGTACCATTATGTACTCTCCCAGTTTTCAATACAGTTAATTTAATACCATTTCATTTTATTGCAAGTTACTTTCTTCCAGTGGAGACTCATCTCTCTTTGTCTTTATATGCTACAAAAAGAAAGCAACAGATTTTTTTTCTGAGCTCTTCATTTTCACAAATCATAAAACCACTCACATCATGGACAGCTTCTTAAGAAACTGTAAGTAGACACATTCCAGGTGTGCTTGTATACAGTTTAGTCAGCACGATGTACAAGTCTACTATGTGAATTAAATAAATTCAGTTTTACTACTGGTATTATCTCTAGAAAGTTAAGAGTTTAAACTGGATTTACTGAAACAGACATAACTAAATTTCATTTTAAAAAGTAAAGATTGGTATTTTTGTAGTTCAATTTAAGATTCAATTTAAGATTTTTTTTTCTCCCTTTAATTAAAGCAGTTAATTGCGATAGTCCAAAAATCAGAATTATGCTGGTAGCTCCTGAAGAAGTTATCAGATTACAGGCACAGTTCATCTATTATCCACATAATCTTCCAGAAAGGAAAAGAAGACACTGTATAAAATAACTACCTCAAAAAAAAAAAAGCATTTTAAACTTTAACCTATGCATTTATCGACATTAGATTTTTTAGATTTTTCAGTGCTAACATTTTCATTGGTAACATTAAAGCAGATGCCTAAAATATGGGGGGAAAAAAAGTAGAATGAACCAGAATCAGACTTGACCTGCACTGAGTACCTAAACTCACTGACAATATTTATTCTCTTTTTCTGAAAATATTATCCAAGTATTATCCAAATCTAAAAATGTCAAAGAGGTAGTAATACAATGAATTTTATTGTTGCCTCGTAAGTAATGGGAAGAGTATTTTTTATCCAATTCAAAGTTTTAATATGATGCAGTAGGATTCACAATACGATTAGTATTTTTCACACCTCTGTAGAAGCCATCTTTCCTTTCCTCCAAAACCCATCATACATTACTTTATCCTAGAAAGAATCTACATGGTTCAAGCATTAATTCATTTTATTTTAGAGAATTTCCTAACTTTCCTGATTCGCTTTCAGGAGAAAAGGTGACCTTTTACATTGCATGGCAGTGAAACTTCATAATCCTAATACACTAGTGCATTCTGCAATGCTTTGGTTTCTTGAACCTATACAGTTGTTCACTAAAGATAAATAGAAAACCCAAGAAAATATGTTTGTTGACTGCGCAAGTATTGCTTCATATTCTGATAAATTGTCTTCCACTCTGGAAGCCCTAAATAGCAATTTTTTTTTTTTTTTTTTACAGTCCTAGGCTAATGCATGTCACCATAAGTAGAACACTAACAGTGCAAGATTTAGGCTAAGAAAAGTTCAAATTATTTTAGCTGTTGAAGAAACATTTTTTTTAAAAAGAGAAAGAAAAAAGAAGAAAAAATAAGGAAAACAGAAGAAAATGCACTTAATAGGAATTTATTCTATTCTGTTTCTCCTAAGATGATTAGTGACCTTTTGCACACATTTTCTTAAGTGCTTTACAAATGCAAATTTTTTACTGTGTAGTATATATTAAAGCATCTGTCAGATTTAGCAAGTGTACCTTTTAAGAAGATATTTTCAGAGTATGAAAAGTTGTTTTTCCTGCATTCAATTTTCTACTGCCATTTATTCAGTATCTCTAAGTATCTAAGGGATGAAGGATGAGGAGAAGCATGCTTTTGAAAATGGAATCTGGAAAAGAACAGTAAGTTACTGGTTTTTTGAAAGTCTCAGGATAGGATTATTTTTTTAAAAGAGTGTCATAAACACACCTGCATTAAAACCTTCAGGAGAAGATAACAATGGTGAAATAAGGGAGCTCTTAAAGTTTACAATTTGGAAAAAATCACAGGTCTACTAACTATTGGTAAGTAAAGGATAGTTCAACTTCTAAATATTTTTTTACATATGCACATGTGCATGGTGCATGTACGTAATTTAAGCATATAAGGCAGAAAAAAAAGATTTACTGATTTCTATATACTTTTATAACAGATGTACTAATATTCAAGGACTTGTCAAAAATAGATTGGAATATTAAGATCTACTACTTTTTCCTTTATACCAAAATACACTTTGACATTGACTTTTTTAAATGACTAAGAAATCTGTACTCTAAAGAATTAAGTATGCAATCTTATCTGAATAGATGTTCACTAATAAAAGATACGTTTCAGAAAACATCACTATGGCATTACTCTTCCAACATCTGATACCCCAAGCCATACTCTCCACCAAAATTATTCTAAAATGGCACATTTGTAACATTTATCAGCTAACATTCATGAAATTGTAACATGCCTACCAATATTAAGATGTACAGAAAAAAATATTTCAGGAGAGCACAATTCAATGCCTTGAAGACTGATTTTAAAAGTCTGGACCTCTCAAGTTCTAATCATTCTATTAACACACACTCAACTGACATTAAAGAATTTTTTCAGTTTGTTTACTCCTTTGCCTTTTTGACTTAGGTACAGTATTTACAAATCTTTTTTTGTTGTTGTCTTGGATCTGGCCAGCGGAGTGGGGGGGTGGGGGAAATGTACACAAGATGGGGACACATGATCATGCTTGTGTTCATCTATTAACAATGATCCATTAATGCAGTTTCCTATTTCCATGGCTATCCATGGAAAATATGGGGAAAAATTAAAAAGAGGAAGTTAAATACGTAAGTATAATAACATATATTAACCTGCATTCTGTAACCTCTTACTCCACTTAGTTGAAAGCTAGCAAGCTACTAGGTATAACTGTAATAGACATGACAGAAATACCTAAAATAACACATGACATTCTCTAGTGATCCTGACACTAACAATATACTTTGGATATTGTTGTATTGGACCACCATCATATTTTGGATGATGGCATCCATTTCCTTCATCCGTTTAACCTCATCCAAAACCAAAACATAGACCAAAAAAAAAAAACCCAAAGAAAAACCCCAAACATGGAGGGAGGAATTTATTTGTCAGATCTGGTTGATGTGTAGGTCTGAACACAAATTAACACACACACACACACATTTTAAAATGGAAATAAACCATTGTAAAGTATGGACACATTGTCAAATTCAGAAAACTTAAGAGCAATACTTTTGTCAATAAGAACTCTGGAAAAATTGTAGCAACTTCATTAAATTATATGCAAGAGTATTTTTTGTACCTAAGTCAGGAGAATTCTACAAATAGAAATGCAACTATTCTGAAAGTATAATATTGTGTGAGATTAAAATCAGAAAGAACAGAGTTCTCCTTCGAATGCCCAAGTATGGAAAATAAATATTGGTAATTTTAAGATTTTCTTCTAGCATTATTCTTTTACCAACTGCAGTGTATTTTATTATTTTAATGAATCATTAAAAACCTGAAATGCTAGAAGTGATAATACGCAAAAGCCCTTATCTCTAAGGTTTTCTCTGATTCTTTTTAATATTAAAAAAACCAAAACCACAACACCCTGAAAGACTCAAAAGACTCACATATATATAGTGGAACATCCTATTCTTCCATAAGAAGTCAATAAATTATGCATAATTACATTTCAGACTTCCAGGACAATAACCTGTTTAACCCTTAATGGGTAGATGCAGAGAAATAAAAACATGAATTTTGATCATGTATCTTCTCATTAAAGCTCAAATTGCGAAGACAGAATAATATCTTGCATGCATGTGTGGCAAAGTACTGGTAACCAAGCAACCAGCAGGAAGCATGTCAGAGAGAAAAAGCATATTTACAGTCCTAACAGTCTCTCATTTATACACAGCTATTGATACCAGTTGCAAGAGGAGAGGATCAGAAGGCAGCAGCAAGCAGACATTGCACCTTTTTTTTTTTTTTTCTCCATTTTGCTTTACTACAGCTATTCTCTGGTTTTAACTGGATTAACGTCACATCACAATAGCTGCCTTAATTCCACATTTTATCTGAATAAAATAAGTAATGTGTCTAAATTCTGCATGAATAGATGCACAAATACAGAACACATTCTGAACTTATTTCCTGATTATTTGGTTTTGTATTTTAATAGGATCCAGTATTAGTAGTGGACATGAATTATTCACTTTTTCTGTAACATCAACAGAACATTCAGGTAAATACATACATAACATTAAACAAACATACATGTTATAGTATATATATATTCATCAAGACTATCCATGCAAAGACTATTATTCACATACATAGCATACATATACCTTTAAGTTCTTAAGATTTAATGTAAAGCACAGAAGTTTATTAAATTCCCAAAAGCAGAAATGATATTTTTTATTAATTTATTTGTCCATTTTAAACATACAAGTGGCAACTAGGAAGGTTTTTGCATATATTCATACTAAAGTGTATCTGGGAACCCAAGTATAGCAGATGCAATGTCTATTAATGACTCCTCAAAGCTAAAGGATTATCAAGACTTTGGGGGAAAAAAAAAAAAAAAAATCTTTTATCTATTGACTTATTTATCTGGGGAGCAGAGGAAGGAATGAGGTGTTAAATACATTTTTACTATTATATGACATTTTTATTACTTTGATACTGCTATCTAATGTTTACCTAAACACAACCATTAACACATGTATGTTGACCAAGCAGTGAAAGCAGTAGTGAGCCTGGTCTTCACTACACCTAACACGTACTTGCCAAACATGCCAGAACACATACACACATGGGACAGATGTCTTTTGATTTGGGTTTTGATTGGGGCTACGGGGGTATGAGAAGTCTTTCCAGGGCAGAATTCTGCTTTCTTAGAACTAACACCATGTTAAGTATCACTCCTGCAAAATATTCATAATTTCTATTTTTGATAAAAATATTGGTGTTAAATAATCTAAAGTTTATCACTAAAATAGACAAAAATGACAAGAGGGATTGCTCCTAATTTCTAATAAAGATTTTAAATAAAGTTTGTATTATTAGTTTGTAATAAAAATTTTAAAATACAGTAATTACACAGTCATCTAGAAGCCCAGAATATAATTGGATTTTATTTGATCACCATGATATTTGTACTCTTTACTATAATAATGTGTACAATTTAAATCATCCTCACTGCATTACAGGTTATTAACTCAAAGAAGATTTAATAAGATGACAATATAACCAATCTGAATCTGAAATAAATATTTAAAAGGTAGATCATTAAGAGAAACAGTGAAGAAGTACAAGTAGTAATTTCCAGGACTGTCAGTGGCATCAGCCGTTCCTGCTTTCAACTGTCAGTGATATGATAACAGTTTATATACCATAATCAAAGAACAACAAATAAAAACAATATAACAATCATCAAAGAAAAGGTGGAAACTACCTTTAACTGTGAGAAATACGAAACGGTACTGCTAAAGAAGCCTTGCATGAGAACTGAACTTTAATACTTCATCGGTTTATGACACACAGATTGAAATTGAATGCAGAAGAGAAATGGTGACACACATGTTCATAAGTTTTCCTCTGTTTTCATTTCTACAGCTTATGGTACAGTAGGGCTATGTTCATTCGTATTATAATATGAATAACAATTATTTCATGCAATGTTAGCTTAAACATCTACTGATATTTAGAAAGAAAACGCAGGGGGTTTGGGTTCCTGTTCAGACCATTGTAAAATCATAAGAATTGAACAGGCTTGATGTGATCATCTAGACCTTTTTCCTTTTCAAGCAGGCTCACCCATTCCTACATCTTTCCTGGAAGATGTTTTTCTAATGTGTTGTAGAAGATCTCCAGTGACAGATACTTTGCAGTGTCTTTAGAGAGTTTACTCAAAGTGCTTTGTTACTCTCCCATGAGAATTATTTTTTTTTCCATGTTTAACCTAAAACTTACCTCACTGCAATGTACTTGCTACGTTCCTTCTGGTCTACTCTGTGAAGACCTGTCCAGGCTGCAACTCACTGGCTGCAACTGGGGCCTTGCCAGCCAGCAAGCTGCAAAGGAGCCATCAGTGCTCCCTCAGAGCTTGCTGGCTCACACAGAGAATACTATTTTCAGCCCCCAGTACAGACACCGACAAACTGCATTGAGTTCAGCGGAGAGCCACCAAGGTGGCTCAGGGCTGGAGCACTTGTCCAGTGAGGAGCACTTGTCCAGTCAGGAGAACCAGGCTTGTTTACCCTGCACAAGAGATGGCTTTGGGGAGGTACCTAACAGCACCCTGCCGCTACCTATAGGGAGATTATCGAGATTATGGAGTCAGGCTGTCCAACGTGCATGGCTGGAAGACAAGAAAAAACAGGGATAAACTGAGAAGTGCAGACTGGATATAAGGAAAAACCTTTTCATCGTGAGTTGCAGTGAAGCAGGTTGTGGCATTGCCACCCTTTGAGATTCCTACTGGATAAAGCCCTGAGCATAAGTGTCTGACCACAACTAACCTTCCTTTGTTCAAGAGGCTGGACCAGAGACCTCTGAGGAGCCTGCTAACCTGAATTATCCTGTGATAACATCCTACAGTTTCAGTCATCAAACATGCAAAAGCTAAATCCCCCGTTTCATCTTGTTTTCCTTTACAATGTAAGAATGGTTGTACTTATTCAGACTGATGGTCCATCACAGAATATCTCACCGCCAGGAGTGGTCACAAGTAATTGCTTAAAGTAAAACAACAGAAGGAGAACACTTTCTCCTCCCTAATACTTCAACTAAGTGGACTTTTGAATCTGACAACATTTCCAGAATTCTCTAATAGATCCCTGCTTTCAAGTGCTGTCAAATATGTTAGTTACCCATTCAGAAGGGACCTATTTAGTGTGGGTACATGCAAAAAAAATACATTCAAAGCTTCCATTTTCCTGCTTTCACCTGCTGACAATTTTCCTCTCTGCTCAGCAGCAGGACAATTCTTTCCCTATTTTCTTCGCTCGTATTTGTTCAAAAACATACAGCACAACTAGTAGCAGAGATAATTAGAAAAGAATGGCATCTTTACTCTTGTGCTAGAGCCTTTGCATGATTACAGTCTGCTTTTTTTTTTTTTGCCACAGCAGAGTCTTGTTCTGTTCCTTGATGACACCTTATTTTTTTGATCCTTTTGATAGGGGCAAAAGACATACGTACATGCTTTACAAACTGCTAAGTAATCTCTTTTCACCAGGCCAAATTCAGAGTTTCTGTAGTTTGGTTTTTTGGTTTCTAAAAAATGTCAATTTTATTTTTCTCCAGTCTTCACTCTCTCAAATTATTTTCCTGAGTTTTCCACCAAAATCAGTTATGGATCAGCAGTGCAAAAATGGGAATATCAACATATTTATAGCAAAAAGCCTCCTATCATCTGATGTTTCATCATGACAAATAAACTGTCTACCTGGACAATAAATTAATACATGTCATTTTTAAAGACACAACTTCAAAGAAATAGTATTTTAAAATTTAATACATGCATTCTACAATAGCCCACTTCTCTGTGTTGAGTGCCAAAGTTTCTAAGTAAGAGACTTATTATTTAATCATAAATGTTGAGAAAACTCAGCGCCAAACTCAACAACAACCAAAAAAATATACATGTTATCTGGTTACAGTTTGTTAGAACAGTGTGTTCCAATATGGGCCTCAGTAACGCAAAATTATACAACTTGCAGTATCATTTGAAACATTTATAACTTCCAGTGCACTGAAGTTGCCAAGAAACCCTGAGAAGCAGATGGGCATTACTGCTGTTAAAATGCAACTGGTTACACCAGAGAAGAATTTGGTCTGTCATACTTAGAAAAAATGTTTAATATTACAGCTTCCTATTATTTAATTTCTTATTGTTATTAATAAAAAGTATAAATGAACTTCATTTTTTAAAATCGGATTTCCTTAGAAGATTCCACTAGTGGCATCACTATTTCTATTCTATTTAAGCATCACTATTTCTATTCTATTTAAGAACACGATCATAAAAATAAATAAATAGACAGATCAAAAAAAAAAAAATATCACTATCTGGCACTATCTGGGCACCAGTTACATTCACAGAAATCCCAGTAGCAAGCCACCTGAACCTCTGCGTCTATCTAAAGCTTTTTTTTTTACTGAGTGCCACAAAACAAAGCTTGATTAAAATTTTAATTTGTTTAAAAAATACAAAACCCCTCACCTTTAAGACAAGAACTAAATGCTAGCATTTACTTTCAGATTTCCAGATTTTTCTTCTTTATATTCCGTTAAAAATATACCATCGTTCAGCATTATTCACTAAAGAAACAGCCCTCACATACACTACAAGGTTATAGTTCTTATAGAAGTATAAATTCAAGTATAAATTATAAAATGTATTATAAATTCATATTTCAGATAAAAAAAATTAATTATTTCAAAGTCACTATAAGTAATATAAAATCAAGGCTAACCAGAGACAGGTCTTCTATGTTTTATTACTCCAATGTCATTTTTCTAAACATCATTCTCAGCAAAATAGGTGCTGGCTTACTCCAAGGACATCCAATAAAGGACTTCCAAATGGCCATGACATTTTGTTTCTGAGATGTAGTTTAACACTTTTGAATGTATATCCTATGGATTATCTCAAAATGCTACAATAAATGTTGATGTTGTCCTACCAGCACGGTCTGCATAAAAGATTACAGTGATTTGGAACACACAGATTAAATTAAATTTGGAACACACAGTCTAAATCAAGATGTTCAACGTACATTTTTAATGACTCTCATTTCAATTATACAACTATATTCTGTTATAACAACAGAACATTCATAACCTCTTTTGCTTTCAGAAGTACATTGCCTAATCAAAAGAAACTGTGCTTTATAACAGAAGGTATGTTTTGTACTCAGTTGTCCTCATTGGGACTAGCTTCAAAGCTAGACTGTTCACAAAGGTGTTTCTACAGATAGCAGCATCTCTTGGGCTGCTGGAGGTAAATATCATCTTTAATTAGTCAAATAAGCAATACTTCCTTTCTCCTAGGTGGAAAATGCTATTCCATCATAATATACTTAAGATATTTTTTGCAGGTTTTGTTACTGAGATAACAAGAAAGTGGAAAGGTCTCTGAAGTATTAATGTCTCTCCACAGATCCAATTAATTCTATTTTTTTTTAAAAAAAGGCACTCAAATGTCTTTTAACTGCCTCAACTAATAAATAAAATAGTCTCAAAATATTCTCAGTATCTAAGTGATTGATAAAGTGTATGAAATTGCTACCGTTTCTCTGATCTATTCCTAAAGGAAAGAGTGTGCAGCTGTTTCATAGGTCCCATTTGCTTCTAGGAGGTGTTTCTTTTACATTTCCTGGACCAGCAAAACAAAAACTGAAGCACACAGACAACAGTCAACTTCTATATTCTAAGATCTTGTTTCTTATTTTAGGTCTCTGTGTTAAACTCTGCTTCATGATACTCTAATACTCTTCCCATCTCCCTGTCCCTGGTGGGGAGGGGAAAGACTCTTAGCTAGCTGCCCCCAAAAAATTAAATTGTAAAAAAACCCACGTGACTGGGAAGACGCACCATCCCAAAAAGGCAGGTCAAAGAAACCTCCTAGAGAGACAAAAGACAGAACAACAAAACCGCCATCTGAGTGTAGAGCTTCATGGAACCCTCCTCCATTCAAATACTCAGCAGGAAGCAAAGCCTGACAATTCTGAAGGTACTCGAAAGCTCAGGATGAACAAAATCACAGCTTAACTTCCTGTTTCTTCTCACCACACAATTGGTCATGTCTCTGTCAGAGACATTTTAACTGAATAGATGTATTATTTTGCAAGTGTTGAATTTTAATATTCATCTCTATTTTAAAGTGGCAATCAACAAGATTTTGGCTTTCCCAAAAAGCAGTTCTTTGAAGCGTACCAGAATCAAATGTAGCAGGCGCATGTATTAGGCGAAACAACGGGAATGGGGAATCCAGTTCAGTGATAACGCAGGCACACATCTATATCAGTTCATGCAAGAGACATGTCCCTGTCCTGCAGGTACCGCAACTGCAAGATGTGGCCTGAGGCTTTCTCTGTGCTTCTGCACAGCCCTACTGCCTCTCACCCAGCTCCTGATGCCTATGCCTCTTTAGTCTGCAAATCTTTCATTTTGTCCCCATGTATGCCTCACACGTGGGCTGACAGAAGGGTACTGAGATAGAAGCCTTTTGCTGCCAGTATGCAGGATGCTTGCAGTGCGGCAGGAGACCATATGATGAGTAACAGAAGCATGAGTCTTGTGCTCCCCTCTGAGACTTGACACTTCTGTACTTGAAAGAAAATACAAAGATTCTTAAAAATAAGGCTGAGATACAGAATAAAGCACGATATTCATAATCCAGCTGACAAATGCATTCATACATTGAGTCACTCAAAAAAGCACATAATGAAAAAACCAAAGTCTAATATTTTCATAATTCCCCAGTTAAACGGAAATGTGAGAGAATTACACTCAAGTACCATTTAAATAACTAAATAATTATTAAAAGTTATTGGGTCTTTCCTATTCTGCATTGCCAGTACAGATGTAAAAAGGGGACTGGCCACTGATCAACAGCAAAAGATATAAGGAACACTTTCTGACCTGCAGTTTTAGTGACAAAACTAGAGTTCCATGTCCAAAAGACGTCTGAAGATGCTATTTGCATTACCACAGCACTACTCACCAAGAGACTAATTCTCTCCTAGGACATCTTTACTGACAAACTTTTAAAAATGCAGTTGAAAAAATTGTAGCTGAGGATAATGAAAACACCTAGCATGTAAACAGATAAATAATGCGTTATCTATATAACGCAGTCAGTTTGTCCCCCTGTTGCTTACTCAAATGTTGAAGCGTAGACAGTTACTTGATGGACTATATTGCAAACAATATCCATTATAATCTATTTTTCCCTCCTTCTCTTAGTTCCTGTAAACATAGCATCCTTAAAATCACAATGATACAGCTGGTACCAAACATACAACCTTTCGCAAAATTCTAAAATAATTTTTAATATAGTTCATGATTTAAGAGTTACAATGTGCAATCTATCATAAATGGTTACGAAGGTGTTCCACTGTTTTTTTCCAGTTCCAGTTTCTCCAGGAGAAAAAACAAACAAACAACCGCCTACAAAACCTATTTTCATCTATTACCTTAGAAAAGGCATCTTGTCTACATGGTTTTTGTTCCTTCTTCTCCTGAGAAAGAATCCTAGTCCCTCTTCCACAAGTGGGCAAAGATGATAAAGCTCAGCTCCCAGGGTTCATTAATCAAATACTACAGTGTTGACTAAAATGCAAAAGAACCAAGCTATCAACAAAGAACACACCTTTATCCATATCAAACTGGAAGACAATGTATGTGATGATGCAGGGACATATGAAAGTTTCGAATCTTTTCCAATTTTCTGGCCTTTCAATATGCACTCTCAATGGTGCATATTCACTAATTCACTAATACTCCCAAATGACAGGAGAACTGGATTCCTTTCTCCTTTAGACTTTCTTGATCTATTGTTAGAACGGGCTTTTACCTCGCCTGTGAAAACGAATTCGTTATTTCATTCATTTTCTTATTTCTTTTAAAGGCTCCAGCAGGTGTTTTAAAACTGGCAAAATTATAAGATTAAAATGTATAAACCAGAAAAGGTTACTTAATAGACTGGACAGTAGCATACATAATTAGCAAGAGTAAAATAAAATTACAATATTTTAAAATATTAATTTATTATTTCATTGCATAATGAGCTAAATTTTAAACTCTACCACTGCAGTAGTCCTTAATTGTTTCTGTCCTAATTATCAGGCAGCCCAAATTATATTTCATGTGTACGATTTCACTTCAAAATTACCAAGCTTATAAAACAAGCCTTTAGAAAATCCTACATACCGTCTGAAAGCAGGAAGGAGGAGTTTATTTTCCCACACAATACATATACAAGAGCAGACATACAGCAGGAAGGTTATAGAGGTTCTCGAACAAGACCTGTTTTTCTGCCTCTCCTGGAAGACATCAAGAAATCATTCCTCATTCACTGGGAAAGTGGTAAATATTTTTGGTGTCTTTTGGAAGATAGCCCTTGCTCATTTGCAGAATATAAACATTTAGCTCATTTGTCATATTGCAAGACAGAGAATGAGGAACATACAATACCACTATAAAATCACTCAAGTTATGGGCATGTGTTTTTCAGATACATGACTATCTGCTAAGTCAGACGTACACATATGGCTCACAGATAACATTCTTTATACTGCAAAAAAATACAGGAAACTAATAACCTTTCAGATAACATTGAAGCTTAACAAGATTTGAACCTAAGCTCAACTGAAGTCTGAGCAACATAATTTCAGTGAAATGAATGCTTATCTTTTAGAAAGTAAAGACAAAATTTTACATTAGTGAACGTTTTAAAAGTTATTTTAATTCCAGTAATTTTGCAAGCATGTAGTATCTTTGAAGGGAATTGTTTTAAAATTATATAAGGCATGAAGTAAGAAGAGAAGGGATCTATAGTCGATTGCTTTCTGGAAACAAGCTGTACCTAGGCATTTATGGATAACTGTTTTTAAGATTTGCAAAACATGGGCTTTAAAAAAAACTTCCCGATTTCTGTAATTCTATTTAATGCTTCCCTTCATAAATATATGATACTTCCACTACCTATGCTTGAATAGATTAAAGATCGACATAGCAGGTCTTTAAAAAAAAAAAAAAAAAAAAAAAAAAAAAAAAAAAAAAAAAAAAAAAAAAAAAAAAAAAAAA
>WHYT01017014.1:655224-675907 GCA_009806455.1 Tetrax tetrax
GTTCTGTACCGTTGTTCCAAAATGCAGCTGACATCAAACCTCATCTTTTACTCCCGGTTTCACTCATAGAAGAGAGATCTTTGGTGCAGAGAATTTCTAGCAAAGCTCCACAGATTTGCATTACAAATTTATAAAAAAGCACAGACAGACTACAGTTTACACATAGTCTGAAACATTAAACTATTCCTTTCAATATTCCCTCATTTGAAGTGTATTATGAAGAAAAGCACAAAGCTAATATTAAGCTAGGATTCTCTTCGGATATTTACTCAAAAGAAGGAAGTTGCAGAGATGAGACACTATCGCTTCTGATAGCTATGAAATCTGCACAGGATTCAACTGTTTCCATGAATTCTTACTTATCAGAGTGTGGCTAAAATGTTTTAAAATTAAAATCAAAGCAGAACACAGAACCTAGAAAAGAACTATGGCGAATAAACCACTCATGCTAAGGTTAAAAATTAATCCTCCAGGTAAAAGAACTCTCTGAAATTCAAAGCTCCATAAATTCAGAGGGTGAGGTGAGGAGGGAGTAAAAGTAGAAACTAACAGAAGATGACAGGAGAACAAATGCACACTTCTGTAAAATATAAAAAAAGAGATGCAGTTTGCAACTACCATCATGATGTAGCTTTTAAAAAGTAATTTCTTTATTCAGGAGTTAAGTGTTTTTTCTTGCAACATTTATAGGTTTTTGGCTGTAAAAATCTAAGTCAGTTGGAAACAAAACACTCCAAAACCAATTTTGTGCACATGATTTCAAAAACATAACAGAAAATTGCTAAAAATTAATTAGATTCTGGGAGGGAAGGGGAAAATACATTAAAAAGTGAAGGAATAAAAGGACAGTAAAGTGTTTGGACACAGGAAATGCAGGCTGAATATTTCACTTGTTGAAATATTCACACTGAATTTGATTCACTAGAACCAAATAGAAAGTCTGTGCCAAAGACACGAATGAGCTTTTAAAAAACTATTGGTATTTTTCAGTTGAGAAGTACCCACAGTCTTTCTTCAGTATAGGATATATTTCAATAAGCACTTTCTAAATAGGATTATTAAATTAGATTTCATGTATTCAAAGTTTAAACTAAATTCTCCTTTAAAAATAAAATCAAAGAAACTGGCCTTTGAAATGAATAGCTACACTTACTACCGACCATTAAAATCAAATCGGTCTTGCTGAAGTTTTGTTGCTGAAGTTTTTCAAACATCAATCAACTGAAGCGATACAAAGAAATGTCTCAATATGTGCAATTAAATGTTATTACACTGAAGAATTTACACAGATTAACTAAAAAAAAAGAACATACTTGCTTCACATTTAAGTAATTTTATGTAAACAAAGACTTTAACTCAAAGCAAAATAAAAACAATAAGAGATTAAAAGCAGAAGAAAGTCTGTTCCCTTCTAATTTATGAGTAACAATACTACAGAGCAGTTCCTAAAATTGTACTATGGCCTGTTACAGTGTTGTCTTCTATAGGAAAAAGGTGTCATTTTGTTTCAGGTGCTAGTGTCTCGCAGTACATATGGCAATAAGATAGGTTAAAAAAAAAAAAAAAAGAAAACAAAAACCCCATGTATGCTCACAAAGTATACAATTCATAATTATTCAGGGCATAACTTTGTGTTGTGCCCTGTAAATTCACCTGAAACTAATGTGTTTAAAAAAAACAAAATCCATTTGGGTGGAGGACAGTCCTTGAACAATCCCTTTATCAAGCCCCTAGAGGAATCACTTGCTACAGAGCATGGATCAGATCTTTGGCAAATTATGTAACTGTTTAGATGGGTTTCCCAGGTTAAACAATCTCCAGATTTCAGAAAGCTGCATTAAAGTTAAGCACAATTCCTTGCTAAAACTTTAAAACAGGAACCATATCTACAATGAACAACTGACTTTTTTCAAGCTTTTGTTCAGACTCTTCCTCTACTTCTTGCATTTCAATAATGATCCACCATCTAATATAGCTACTCTTTATTTAACATAAAATTAATTATAAAAGTATTGAAGATGTCAAATGCTTATTTCTTAATGAGATATGAAATTCTCTTCTTTAAAAGGTTACATTTTTCTTACTTCCCAGAAAAGCATCATGCTCACACTAACCTTTTAACTAACAGGAACAGATGGGTCTAACTGGATACAGGCGTTATGGAGCGCTGTGGTACAGCAAAAGAACATGTTGATTCTCATACCTTTGGCAGATGGGAACCAGTCAAATTTAGTTTTAGACTAAAAATATTTTGCTACTTCTCAGTAAAAAAGAAAAAAGATCACTTGAAACAATACACTATTTTATACATGTCATCAGACAACAGCAGCTTTCAAAAAGTTGGTACTGTACATTAAAACCAATTACACTGCCTTACTGGATGTAATTTTTAAGCCCATGGATAAATTACAAATTCCTGAAAACAGTAGGTTATAATGGAAGTGCTGACACAACCTTAACTATAGCAGCAAATGCACTGCTATTATGAAGTTGTTATGGCAACTAGAATGATCAAGTTGGGAGAGAAAGAGGAAGAGTATGCATAAGGAAAACCACCGCCCCACAAACTCTTCTAAAATTTGTGGTCACAGAGGTATCACTCCTTCCCCTTAAAACAAAAATTTAACTACACAACTTCCTTTTAACATAGGTGAGGGGAGAGAGGTTCCACACTAGTGTAAAATCAAAGAAAAATTAAAGCCAAGTTCATAATCCATCTGGTGTATCTACAAAAATAGAGTCAACTGAAAGATATCTGGACAGCATCTGCTGAGCACATACTCATCAGATATCACAAGTTAACAAACCACAATGATGTAAAATTGTTCAGTCATCAATGCAGTGTCATAATTTGTTACCAATCTTAGTTTAGTTTAGTAATAGAACCCTGCTGTAATTTGACTAAATCGAACAGACAGCGCATTCACAAATACTGATCTATTAATTAAAACATTATTAAAAATATAATTGAAAGTAATATATTTGTGAAACGGTCATTACTTATCCTTCCTAATACTTTCTTAGACAAAAGTAGAAATATTCAGGTGTTCCCAATATTAAAATAATGGGAAAAAAAAACATAGCAAGGCAGTCACATTTTGATACACAAAAATGCATAAAGTGTAATTTATAAAACATATTAATTAAAACCTGTGCCAGCACACTAGTTACTTTTCTCAAACATTTCACAGTTTAATTGCAAATTCTATTCTAGTAAAATTTTATTGAATAAAATTTCCAACTAAATGTTAGTAGCAACCAGCAATCCTAGAAATAATGTTAAATCATCATTATTACACATTTTTATTAAAGCATTCTGTCCAGCTATATCTACTAGCAACACTTACACAAGAAAAGTGGAAAACAAATTATTTCTCTTTCTTCTCAAAGGATTTAATATTAAAGCCACTTTGTCTCAAGTCTAAACTTGACTGCCATACCAGAATCTAGGAAACACAAAAGCCTTCAGATGTCTGACAGGATAAGAGTTGTGCTAGGTACTTATACTCACTCATTTCCTAGGTAACAAAAACTCCTTTTATTCTAAGCTGTCTCAATTCATTTCTCTTTTGAGTTTGTTGTTCTAAACCAGTTTTCAGACTGCAGCTAAGACCCACTTTATGGAATACAAAAGTATGTATTTTCACTGAAAGCTAACAGATATTCCTGTTAAATTCAAAATAATTTTAAGATTCAGGTTGTCGTGTTTTTAAGACTAAGTCAAAAATTCATCAGTGTTAATTATCTCATTGATTGCAAAATTTTAAAAATTTGAAGACTGTTTTCATTTATAGAGACTTTGTAAGAAATGTACAATGTATTCAATATTGATCACAAAAATTACCGTTTTACAGAGGAATTTAATTTAGCTGGAAGATAATCACATATTCCACTGACAAAACAGAATTATTTAATCTGCAGTAACAAATAATTAGTGATATGAGGTCACAACAACATCCCCCCTCCATCCCCCGGAAAAAGGTCAAAAAAGAATAAGGCTGAAGAGTAAATAAGAAAACAATTTTGTTCACTAAAGCAAGAAAAACTTGTAGACAACAAAAGAAGTGGCAATAATGATGGTATTTTCTTCAGAATATTAGCTCTTCAGCAATTTAAAAATTCTGATACACAGCTTTTCTTTGAAAAGCAGACATTACAGTTAACAGCTCACTTGAAACAGGTAATCTTACAGATCTGTAAAAGCTGAATGACAACATTCAGAAAAAAAGGTAAAAATGAGATTTCCATGTGCATAGCTGTTAGATAAATGAGAAATACTAGATAACATTCTCAAAAAGGAAAATGATGAGAAGTGTTCTCTAACACTGTGTCTTCTTTTAACTTTTTTAAAAAAATTATTTGCAGTACTGACATTAGTGGCTACCACATATATTTATAATCTGTAGAAACATTTCATTGAGACATGGCTCTACTGATCATTCAGTTTTATTAGAAAAATGTTTTTCCCCGATATATTTGACAAATTACTTTCATATAGTAGGGATAACACTTGGCATTTTAGACTTGAAGAATCCATAATTATTAATCATGAATGGACTAACACAGACAGTAATACATGGCTTAATACTATTTGCAAAGTTATCAGCTTTGATACTGTAAATGTCAAATCTCACTGAGATTGCAATGAAATTTCAGTGAGCTTCCACCTTGAATGCTCATGCACTTACAGTGTAAAATACTTTTAAAGAAAGTTGACTTCTGCGCTCACTTTCTGTGCAACTTCTAAAAACTAATCTTCTTAACACAGGTAAATGCATTATTCACCATAGATCTGATTTTCAGGTGCAGAGTTTCGACATCTAGTTAACCAAAGCTACACAGCAGTTATTTTGAGGTTTTTGGCTATAATGTGTACATGCCTAACTCCACTCAAAAACCAGAGGGAACTGAAACAGAAGTCTGTCCAAGAAGTACATTACTTTTTCCTCACTACAAATTAATTTTTCTGTTATCAGAAAGTAATGTAGAAAACAACATGCCTGTGAACCAAATGAAATGAAGCTGAGGGATGTAGTCAGTCCTCTGTGATTCCTTACTCCTGGTTAAACGTATGAGAACGTCACGTCAACTGATGTTATTTATGGATGTGGAATCTCTCATCACACCATTCTGTGAGTGCAAGATAACCAAACTCTGCAAGAATTAATCACATACTACAGTGCTGACTGTCACATAGCAGACATCCAGTCACAGACTATAGACCCTACAGAGTTTACAGTTGTGCATACTTGAAGCTTTGACATTCCCCACCGGAGATATTATTTATCCCCTTGAGTTATGCAGCTTATATATACATATATAAAATAAGCTATATATATAGCTTATACCTGTAGTAGCTTGACCAAACAGAAAAGATTTTCAGAACACCATGCTAAAAATACAGTTCCTCTCCATTGTGCTATATTCAAGGTTGAAAATTTTAACCACCTTTGTCTTCAGAGTTTGAATTCTTAACACCAACCATCTCCTTTTCTTAGACTCAGGTTGCACGTTGAGATGTCAGAATCACTCTCATTCTCTCAACTTTAACATGCTGTTTTATCCAAGTTTACCCTCATCTCCAGCCTTGAGACAGCAGAATACTTTTGATACTAACATACACACAGCTAAGCTTACCTAGTTCTGAAGAGGGAAAAAAATGTGGGTTTTATACACATATATGTACGTGTGTGCTTGTGCACATGTGCGTATAAAAAAAGGCTCAATTATTTTGTGCTTCAGGATTTATTTGGGGAATAATTACAGAGCAGATATTGGAGTGCCCTGTTTTGGGATTTATAAGGGGGATAGTGTTTGTTGTTTGTCACCTGAAAGATTATACAGTTTGTATTCTTGAATAAAGTTATATTATTGCTACACAAAGATTGTGCCTTGACAGATTACGATTTCTTGGAAAGGTTTCATAAGAATCAGCACCTTTATGAAATATCCTAATAAATTTCGGACACTTTCAGTTCAGGTTAGGCTACCAACTCCAGATATGCATTGTATGATTGTGGACAGAAATCATGAGACAGAAAGTGTTAATACTATTTCAGAAAGTAAGCCTCATTCCAGTACTTTCAGCATGGACTTTACATCATGTACCCACTGTATCCTTGGCAACTCAACTCCTTATCTAAAGAGACAAGATTGACAACTTAGATTTAAAGTCACAGCCATCATATGTTACCAGGCTTGGATTTGGTCTGGAGCTAGATAGGATGCAAGCTAGAGGCCAACAGTATTTCAGAAGTTATTTGATGTGATTAAGAGCATAACTGTGATCATCATTATTGACTGGATAAACCAAAAAAAGCTTTATCCAGATGCTCTCCATCATTTCATAACAAGGAAGATGAACATGACTTTGCTGTTTCAATTTAAAAAAGACTAGGGCAAATTATGAAAGGTTCTTCATACTTGTATTAAACAAGTACAAACCTGTAGAAGCAGCCCCTTCTCCCACTCTCCTTTTGGTATGGCTCATGTTTCACCCCAGTTCTAAAATAAATAGTCTATTTTCTTTCTCTCATAATTTTATCTCTTCTTCACCTTCAGTGTACAGAAGACAAAAAAAAAAATAATTTATTGTAAACATGTTCTTATCAATAAAATAAAAATTACAGTAAATAAGATTCCAAGGGGAAAAACATAAAACTATGTTTGAAGAAAAAAGTTCCAAATGTTGCATCATTTTGCCCACAATCAGCATACGTTGCCCCTAACAACATTGTCACAGTGAATGAAGATTTTACCCATCATATTATAGGACAGATATATGATGGGCTTATGCTCCATTAAAGTGAGTTTTTCTACATATGTGATTTCCTACATATTAATCTCAAGAGCGCGGTAAATTAACATCAAATCAGACAATTTAAATTTCTAAATCAATTTAAACCAGATTTGAGTCAGAAAAGCTTTGTTTGATACTAAGTGTGTAATGAGTTTGAACATCATCTTCATACACAGAGTTCTTTGAAAAATATTTCTTTAAAACATTAAAGTTTCTTTTTGCAGAGGAAAAAAAAAGAGGAAAAAAAAAAAAGACAAAACCCCCATTAATGCGTAGGCTTAATCTGCACATTAAGTTATAAATGAAAAAGCACAAGACTACAGCCAGGTTCCCCAAATGAAAGGGTACATGAAGCAAAACACAAACCATGAATTTCAAAGCAAATCTTTAGGAACATCTTTTTGATAAATATCTAGTTATGAATAGACTTTAACCTGAATGGAATTTTAACCCTATACATGACATCTACCGTGTCAAAACAACTCTGGTCGATTTTACCTGATCATATCCCAAACCAGCAGTTTTTTCCTGGATTCGTTTCTTGCTGACAAGCTGTTCAAACACAGAGCACCTATCAAACCTAGTATTATCATCTGCTGCTTTTTTCTTCTAGTAGACACTGCTGTCCATCAGAAGAAATAATTAATGGGTCTATTATGTATGAAAGCGTCATCCTGTCAGTTGAGTGACTGGCTTGAATAGCTCATATCTGCTAGTCATTGATGCCACGCGAGCTCACTGTCCTGGCGAGATGACAAAACACTACACCCCTTGGGATTTTTTTTCCCTCTGTTCTAAAGCAGCATTTCACATCTGTGTCTGACAGAAGCATAAGGAACTGAGAGAAGCAGACCTTCATCATCCTTCACAGAATAACGTTGCATGGGTTAAAAGTTAAGACCTAGTATCTACTGAACCTGCATATTTCCTACAAAAACCTAAAACATGGAGGCTACCAAAATGTGCAGGGAAATAACTCTTCAGTGTTGGAATAGCTACAGAAAACAGATGGAATTTACTGGATGCTAAATCTTTAAATGATTTTTTAAATGTGCTGAATACTCAAGTTAACTGGGGTCAGTACATTTGCCTTTTTTTTTTTTCCCCCCCTTTTTTTTTGGAGGCGGGGGGAAGATGTAAAGTTCACAGGTTTTTTTCTGTTACCTGATTAGGGCAGAATAAACAAAAATGCTGAACGTGAAAGAAATCAGGTATTGGAGATACGTGGAAATAAACTGGAAACGACCAATACCACAAGACGAAGCAAGACGCTGTGGAAAAAGAAATCACAAGACGAGAGTGCACAATGCATTTCAAACAGAAAAAAGCTTCCTATCTGCTGAGTGAGTCTCAGTATATTCTGACGGAGCACAGGAAAAGCTTCAGTCAAGTATCTCCTAGGTAAGTTTTTATTTCATATGCTGCTTTACTTGTTTATCACATCGACATACTCTACAATGTATGGACAATAACTCAATGAATTTATATTTCTTTATACTGATACTGAAATGTAAATCTTTCTATGACAAATACTGATGTTCTTAGATTTTCTGTACTGCTCCAATAACAACTCTCTTGATATTAAGGTTATTCAAAGGAAAACTATTAAATGCTTTCTCTCTTGCCTTATACTAGAGTGAAATATTTCCTAAGATTTAAAACCTTCAAAATATTTTAATATGTATTTTCATGCATGGCTGTTTAAGAAAAAAGAAATTAATAAAAACCCATGCTTCTGTTAATATTACCAAAAACATTTACTGTACTTCATTATCTATTCAATCTGGCAAATAAAACAACATTTTGCACCACAGCAGTAACTGTAAAAGGATATATTTTATTATAAGGATAATGAATTTCTGTTTATATAAAAGGATATTAAATAAGGCTAGAAGTGTTGATTAGTTATTTATGAAAGGTAAACTACAACACAGTAAGGAAAGAGCACCTTGTTAATACACCTCAAGGTACTGTGTGTAGAGTTTCGATGAAAGGACTACACATCAGTACCCCAGTAAAACTATACAAAAGAAGGTGCAAGTCACCTCAGTTATTTATTTGGAGCATTCACTACATAAGCCACACATACATGAATTCTACATGGAAATAACATGCAAAATATTTTAAAATGAGAATCTAATAGGGCTTGAAAAATAAACACAGTATCTGTCAGTCAAAAAACTATAGTTAAGAGTCATGGAGAAAGGTACCTGCACTCACACACACAAAAACCCCCACACCTCTTGAAACTCAAAAAGCATAAATAGTATGTACTATTTAACACACCATTTGATAGTATCACATTGGTCAATCTGTATGTAATATTAGCTTTGAAAATCTATATCTTTGTTCCTACTGACTTTTACTGGTTTCACACCATTTTTTCTATTTACTAAGATGTAATAATCCTTTCTCCAGCACTGTTTTAAATATCTTTCCTCTACTTCTCTTTATATCACTTCCCTGATTTCTATTTAGCACATAGTTCTTATTTAATGTATCCATCACTATTTTTCTGGGAGTTTTTTTGTTTTGTTTTTTTTTGTTTGTTTGTTTGTTTTTCTTTTTATGTTTTGCTAACTTACAAAAAATATCTCTCTTGCCTGGAGCTTGCTAAAGACAGACTAATTTGCCGTTCACAAATGCCTCTTCTGAACCCTTCACTTATGCACAAAGGGTTTATGAATTTTACCAAGTGCTAGAAGACTAAACGTACTTGCCAAAGACTGATAGAATACCAGGAGACTAAAAACCAGAAGTTGATGCTATCCTGAGCCTTGTCTCATATCAAGAGTCAAGAACACACTTCCAAGGAAAGATATGTGAAACGACTTCTGCAGAAGAGGGGTCATCTCATGCATCTTACTGTAGAATACTTGATATATTTGAAATTCCTCCTACAAGACCCCATTCTTGACTGCCCTGATGGGGGGGTGGGGGGGGGGCAAGAAAACATTTCATATTCTCTAAACAGTCACACCTAAGTCTTCTGCTTAATACAGGCAAAGAAGTTTCCATTATT
Source organism: Tetrax tetrax (assembly GCA_009806455.1). Lineage (NCBI taxonomy): Eukaryota > Metazoa > Chordata > Aves > Otidiformes > Otididae > Tetrax > Tetrax tetrax. Next base: position 665,046 of record WHYT01017014.1, read on the forward strand.
CTAACCCTTTTCCACTTTCTATTTCTGTATTTGATGAGAACTTGATTGGAATTTTTGCTAGTGCACCTATCACTTAACCATTTTGCTGCTGACAGGTTCCAGCACTCTCTGCGTTTCCCCAATTTCTGCCCTTTTCTCTTACAAGCCACTCCAACTGCTCACTTCACAACTGCTTGATCAAATGTATCTCAGTCTTTTTTCCCCTCTGCCTCAACTCAAATATTACAACGACCCAGTAAGAATTCTTCCTGCCTTCTCACTGCTCCTATAGAACATGCACTGATACTGATACTTTGTCTCTCATCTAACACACCAGGGAAAAAATCATCAGTTAAGAAGTAGGTTCTGTTCAATACCATCCAAAACAAAACAATATGGCTGTAAGTTTCAGTGGCACCAGTTCAAGATTCCTGTAACTTGAACTGTCAAAGCCTACTGCAACTCCTTAACACCTGTAACAAGCAGCAGATGTAATACAGCTTTTGTCAGCTGATTTCAGAAGACAGCTTTGTATCTGTTGGAACTGGTTGAGAGTTGGAAGTAAAAGAGAGAGAAAAATAAGAGTTGCAATTCAAATTTGGTTCTCCAGTTACTGCTCTCACACTCAAAGTTTTCTTACCTTGGACATCGTATGTGAACTTTTTGCCTCCTCTTTTGTAAAAGGCACTATTTATCATGGTTTAAAAAAACAAACAAAAACCCACCCCAAACCCAAAACATAGCAGCTATCCAACATGTTTATTTAAGAAAAATCAGGTTATTATTCAACTCTCAGAAAGCTTACTCAAAACTTAGTGTTTCAGAAACCTCTAAAGTGAGAGTTGCAGTTAAGACTTTTTAAGCTTTCCATTGAAAATATGAGAGGGCTAAAAACAAGTGGAAAGTTTGCATGTAGTAAGGAGAATAAAATAAAAGGTAGAGCTTTTTTTTTTTTCCAGAGGTATTCATTAATTTTTAATTTAAGTCATCAAGATAAATGTTGGTTTTAAGTGCATTATTCCTCTCACTTCAAAGAATTCAGACGCGTTAACATAAGTGAACAATTCATTATCAAGTTCCAAAACCTAAACCTCTGTGCAATCAGGAATAAATATATCGCAGAATGTTTTCCAAAATGTGTAGTTATGTAAAAGCACCTCACCTGAAAACAGTGAGCAGATATTTATTCTCCATCTTTATCATAATCAGTTGTTCAAGGATCACTAAGCATCTGACAAGAATACCTTTTGATTTCCTCCCTGGACTAAGTTGCTCATCTTGTGAAATGAGTAAACCACATCACAAAATAACTACAGTCAATTGCCTCAAGAGAGTACATCTGCTCAGGAAAACAGCACGCATGGCACATACAAATGGGATCTCTTCCCAACTCATTCAGCAGGTAACAAACATTAAAGTGGCATAGCATGGTTTAATGAGCCTTTTAGAAATGATGCGAATGAGACACAGATCAAAAGTCCAAATTGCCCCTTCTGGGCAGTTATCAGCTAAGAAACCAACAAGGAGCAGCACAGACTTGTAGGTATACATATTTCTAAACCATTGGCCTATCTTCTGCTTTCACTCCCATGTCTAGTCAAAACCATTATGCTACAGGTAAAACATGAGATACTTTCACACTTCTATCTTTTTGTTAAGAGATATAACTTACATAGAAAGCACAGAATGAAATCCAGAACTTCTGTTCCTGTAGTTAAATCAGTGTCCCAATATGTCCGTTTCACCTTGAATTACAGATGAACACAAAATTCACCATGGCCCTTTGCATCTCCCTCAAGCCCCTTTGTTAAGTAAGCCTTGCCTGTGAGAGTTATTGTAATGAGAAAAAAGGCACTAAAACACTCCAGGATCATTTGCACTGTAAACATACGTAGGTAATATTATGCAGTATTTCCAAACACATGTAAAGAGACATCTTACAGAAAGCCAAATTGACCAGTATTAGTTATGCTCCTATCCCTTTGTTGCGGAATAAACAGGCAGAGCCAGATCAGGCAAAACCAGTTTGCAGCTACAGGAAAGAATGCACAGCGACAGACGTTCAGCCCTCTATCAACACGAACTCTGACTTAAAACAAAAGCACAAGGGCTTATATACACTTATGGCAGATATAAACTGCTTTGTGAAGGGGCCTGATACAGCAAAGCAGCATCTGCATAGAAGGAAGCTTTGTTACAGCAGATGTAACTGCGTGCTCCTGGTAACTCAAAACCTGCAGCCCTACAGCCTCGACTTACATCTGCTCAGCTCATCCCCCTCCTATGCTTGTGATGCTGCTGGTTCTTGACCAACTTTTAGGTCCAGCAAGGCCTGCCTTCACACTAAGTCTTAATCGAATCCCGTATCAGCTTTTCCATTCTTTTTTTCCCAGGATTGATGTCAAGCACACGGGCCTACATTTATCTAACTCATTCCATGTGATAGCATTTTTTCAGTATTCAATAAAGGCATTCTTTTGTTTTCTTCAATATTCCTGCAATTATGAGACAGTCTGCCCTGTTGAACAATATTGGTGCTTTACTAGGAATTCAGCTTGCTACACCCCTACTACATAATCATGTATCAGGCAGTGGTGGAGTTAGCAAGCTTGCTGAAAATATTAACATTGCAGAAAAGGGAATCCTTTACAGGAACTCAATACCTTCCCACATTTTTGAACTGACAACATCTCCAACTTTAAATATTAATTTATCAGTCCTGCAGATTACAAACAGGGAAGAAACAAACAAACCACTTGGAAAAGGTCAGACCAGATCAAATCAGGGGCTCCATATAGCTCCAAATTCTGCACAGCAGTGCCCAACAGCATGGAAGCCTGAGAACGGGGAACACACACAGGGACAGTTCCTCAGAAATATTCTGGCAGCCTCTAGCTATTTGTAGTTCAGGGATTTCCTGAGCCAGAGATTATGTCTTATTTATAAGATAACCTTCAAAGTATTTTTACCATTGTTTTTTGAACCTGCAAAAAATTTAAGCACACCTAAATTGACAAACTTCCATATTTAATTACGAGTTACATCAAAAAATACCTTCTTTCTTTGTTCTGATTTTGCTGCTAGCCAGCTTCCTTCAATAATCCCTACTTCTTGCACTAGAAGATATAATAATTTCTTCTGCACCATATCCATCCTTCCATGATTTTACAGACAGCTACACCATACTGTTCTCAGTCACCCACCTTTGAGGCTGAAGATCTCTATTTTACTCTACTTATACCATCCTCAGCCACACCTCATAAGTAAATTCTTCCATACTGTTAGTTGTCCTGCTGCCCTTTGCTGTAGCTTTTCAGTACTACTGTTTCCTTGTGGAGCCTCTGGGATCTGAATCAGGAAAAGTTACACAATACATCCATGTCACTTATTTATACAGTAACACAGTGATATGTGTACCAATTAGTTCTCTGGGGTTTTTTTTTCTAATTTCTAGGGTTTATTTGCTTTCAACTAGTGAGTAGTAACAATCCCACAGATGTCTTTCAATGCAATGAGGGACTGTTTCCCCACACACACCTTGTGTACATCACTCAGTCTTCATCCACTGAGTTTAATCTGTCATTTGTGTGGTTTTTCTGCAACTGCCTGCAGTCTTCAGGCTATACAGAATTGAAGAGGAAGTAAGATTTAACAGTGAAGGTAACAGCACATTCAATCAATCCAAGAGCCCAGTGGGACAATCTTCCAAGAGCTCCGGGGGATTCTCTGTTACTGAAATGGTTTAAATCGTGACTGACAATAGCTTTTGACAGTAGCTATACTGAGACATGTCAATTCAACCAATAACTAGTTCATAACTTACTTTGTTATGACTGCTCACATTGTCCAGAAAAGTTCACCCAGTCACAAATGGTTTCTTTGGCTTTGTAATCTAGGAATTCTACTGACTATGCTTGGATTAGTGTTCCATGCACAGTAAGTTACTAGAGAGAGCGTGGTCCACTGTTCTTCAAGTCAGCAGGGGATTTGAGTTAGGGAAAGAAATAATAGCAAATTTTACTTCCTCAAATTTGCCCCAAACCTTAATGAAACTGATTTTTTTTACATTACATTTGCTATTTCACACATTTTGCAAGTTAAAAAACAAAGAAACTGTAATTCAAAGATGTTTGTTGGTAGTATTTTACCTCTAAGGTCTAAAAGCAAATACTGGCAAATATTGTGTCACCTAACTATTAAAATCATATACATTTTTTAAAATGTTGCAAGGAGAGGAGGAAATGGAACCATTTCTAAGTTTAGTAGTGCCAAGCTGTCAGAACTCAGCTACAGAAAAGCAGACTCAAGAAAAAGTCATTGCCTTAAACACCTATACATACTCTCCTTAATAGGCTGTTCAATAATTCTTTTACCTATTGTAATGTAAATTAGATATATCATCCCTAATGCCATTATGTGGACATCATCTCTTCCTGACTGATACTGTAGGTGTACACTATCACTGTCACCAAAATGTACCTTGTCCATGTTATATTCTCCCTGGATTAATCTACCATTCTTTCCTTTCATGATTAAATGAATTCCAGTCACATGAAATTACATTTTCAGTGTAGTTTTTCAATGTCTCAATTTTCAAAAATGCATTACAGCAGCTTTTTATCACATAGTATAGCTTACTCAGTGAGTTATTTTTGTAACAGAATAAACTTATCACACTAGCCCTTTTTTGAATTAAAGAACTTCAATTTACAACCAGTCTGAGATATTGACAGACTTCAGGAATATAGCTCAGATTATTTTATTCTAGATACTTGGAAAAAAACATTGTCTATAGCATCTGTCACCACTGTAAAGAATTTGCAACTGTGAGGTAAAAATTATTACAACTCTCTGCAGCTTTTTTAAAGTAAAAAAAAAAGTCCTCCAGGTTTTTTTTTATTCATGCTAAAATTTAGACCATAAATACTCTTCCACTCTACCAAGCAAGTTTGTAAACATAGGTCTTCAATTCATACTTTAATTTTGCTTCCCAAAGGGGTTCCACTGTTCACTTCCTCAGTTTCCTATAAACACTGCAGCAATAGAAAATGGTAGTACATTAAAATACTTCAAAGTAGGAAGGTTTGCAAAAAAACAACCCCCAAGAACTATTATAGAACTCTACTATTAATAAACGAACAGCCAAAAGAAAATTGTTAAAAGTTCAGATGAACAGATACAGATAAACTATTTTGAAGTACATGCACTAAACACAGATAATCACTAGGGGTTTTTTTTGTTGTTGTTGTTTCGTTGGGTTTTTTTTTTAAACACGAAGATAACATGACAAAAATCAAACACTTTGGAGACTTTAAAATGCTTTGTCTCTAGTTAAATGTTACTTTACACGGAGATATTTATAAAGATCAATTTTCTTTGACAAGCTAAAGTGTGCTTGTAAGTTACAGTTATGAGATCTGATGCTTTCAGATTACATTTCTACAAGTTAATTTAGTCATCTCATACTTGTCGGCAATTTTCCTCTAAGTGACTAGATTGTTCTTCTCAGATTTCTACTCCTCCTTCTTTCTCTTCCTCCTCTTTTTTCATATTTACATACTACTTGGAGAAATAAAGTTGTCTGTGGGATAGAGAGTGGATATATAAGAATAAAAGTAAACGAACACTTAATAAGCCACATGAAATGAACAGCAGAAAAAAAAAAAAGAAGGGGCAGACAGAATCACATAGAGTTATAGAATAGAAACCAACAAAGAGAGCCCATAGTCTCTTACTTGCATTAGAAAATTAATTTCCTATCCATATTCTAACTGCAAATGTATATCAAGCTAAATCAGAAGTAGGCATCTGGATTTAATCCAATTTAATCCAATACACATGCACGCTACCATCTACAAAGGAGTGTTTGCTTCTTCCCTTAATACTACCTATACCAACCCTGGTACCTTCTCAGTTCCTCAAGATCTTTCCCTTCTCACCAGCTGCTTCATTTCATGTTCCTGCCAATTCTTTTGCACCATTCATGCAGTCAAATCAGGCAACTAGATCCGTATCTGGTGATGGGCCAAATTCACAATATCATTGAAGTGTTTTTTAAATTTGTTTCTTCAAAAGAGGGGAGGTGATCTTAATTTATTACCAAGAGCAGAAGCAAAAAAAAACCCTCCACAGCTGCATAACAAACAGAACAACAAAACCAAACAGTCCATAAAAGCAAGGGAAGCAGAGAGAGCAAGAAACAAAACATAGACATCCACTAGGTTCCTTCTAACAATGTACAAAAAGAAGAGAAAATCCAAAATAAAGAATAGCTGCTTTTATCAGAATTCATGTTTTAGTAGTGACTGACATGACAACTAAAGCAATCAATAACTACATATACAATTACTTAGAGATTAAAAAACATCATCAAATGAAGCCAATCCACAAATGTAACTGGTAACAGCTACAGATTTTTTTTTTCCCCTGATATTGAAAGTGTGGGAGCAGGGGAAGCCAATATGAATCCACTTTTTGCAGCATGGAACCAGCAGTGTTAGCCAGCCCATTTTGGGGCAAATGAAAGTATTTTGCTACTTGGGGTAAAAGTCTGTTTGTCCGCTTACACAGAAGTTATTTTTTGCACCCACTCCCATCTGAAGTGACAGGTGACACCATAAGATGAAAGGGAACATGCAAACACTTTTCACTCTCACTTTTGTGCCAGTGGCACCATGCCCCTTTCAAATACAGATTAAACAAAACCACTACTAAGTGCTGGACAATTCCTTGTCAGTTTTTGTCCTAGGGATAATGTAGTCCTGAGAAGGGCACCTGAAGGGAGCAGCAAATATATTGTTTTTTTCTTAAAAGGAAAAGTATACTTTTAAGATAAGAAGGTAAAAGGAAAGCATACAAAAATTAATCATAAGACAGAACACAGAGAGAGTAAGAGGCAGAGAAAGACTGAATGCTCTAGGCCTTAATAAAGACTTCTGGAATAATTAACCAGCACCTACGACTTGCTCCCTGTGTACAACAGAAGGTGACAATGAGGAGGGATTATTGATTTTTAAGGAGACAGACCAAGTCAGTAGCCTCTGAACATGCAGAGACCTGTGACAGCTAGCAACACTGACGGTCCCAGAGTATAAGAACTTTCTCTATTTGCATTTTAGATTTTTTTTCCAGGTTGATGGTTGACTTATCCCTCAAAATGAAGCGTAGTATTATGTGGAAAACTTGGATAATGAACAAATGACAGTAATAATGCCTTTAGACCAACCTAATATTATCGCGTTGGGTAAGCTGTCTCAAATCCCAGTCAGTCTTTTTCAAACCAACTGCAATCCCCAACCCCCGGGCCCACAGACACATCGTGACAAAGTCCTGTGCAGATGGCAAAAGAGTCAGGCAAGATGTAGTTATTGGCTTTCAGAACGAGTCTATCTTCCAATTGGTCAGACAGGACACCAACATGCATTAAGAAATACCTAAAAAAGAAATTCAAAGCATCTTTTTTTTAATATTGTCTGCCTTTGAAGGCTGTTTGCCTCTTCAGTTAAGCATAACTTCCGTCTTGCTAGTGTCACTTACTTCTGTGTCTAAGTGGGTTAGCCCAAAGCAAATCCTTCATTATAAAAGTGAATCAGCTTTTGTCATCTGTCATGCTGAACTCTATCTTCTAACAACTTCAGAAACATAAAGTACACCTAGAGGAAAACAAATAACACTAACAAGACTCCATCAGTAAAGAAGCCAGGGTCAAAGTGCTGTTTTCCATTATAACCACTTTGATACACCTCCCTTGGGCATCAGAAAGGGGATGATGATGACTGAAATAGGATACCTTTTCCTGAAAAAGTACAAATTGTAAAGACTTTCTCTCTGGGACTATTACTCTTGCACTCTAGCACTTTATTTACTCAGAAAAATCTGCCCCAATTTAACTCCTATTACCACTGAACTGTCAATTTAAAGTACCTATCTTCCCAATACCACCATTCGGCCAGCATTTTCCAGTTGAAAGTTAATCAAGTGTCTCAAATGAAAATTCCTTTCCTAAAATATCTGCAATTATAGCCTCTAGCCTTTATGACAAAAAAATTATGATACAAATATCAGTAGAATAATATAATTCTATTAAAGCACTCTCATCTTTAATTAGTTCTTCCACTTTGCCCTCCTACATTTTGTAGCAAGCTGATACACACTTTTCAGTGACACATATTTCTGCACACGCCCATATTCAAGAAGAAAATACCACATTATCACAGGCTGTTTTCAATCAAGAGCTTAAAAAGAAATAGATAGAGTATGATCAGTTTCACAATCCAAATTATCTGCGGCAGATTCAGAAATACCACGCTTTATAAACTGAGATGATGAGTGTGTACTGTCAAAGGAAGGTCATCTGATTCACATTCCACTAAAGGTTGAAAATGAGTCAGAACCAAAGAAAACATAATTCCTCCCCCTTTTCTGTCCCTCAAATATGCTTTTCATTAAAAGAGTTTCTAGTTCACAATTTTACACACGCGGAGGGCTTTGTTTGCAAGAAAGTACAACAGGACAGAAGAGTTCCCTTGAGGGTGGAACAGACAGTTAATACAACTCTTGTTTTGAAACAAAGACTTTGGCAAAGTTCAATATGCCTTTGACATTCTTCAAGAAAACTATCCAAATCTAGACTAAAAATAAGCCCTTTGGGAAAAAAAAACCAAATCTTTTAAGACGGCTCAGAAGAGCCATCTTCCTATACAACAGCCAGAAATGCCAAAGATGCCGCTCCCAGGGCTGAGAGTGAACAACAGGCAAGAGAACACAAAACAGAGGAGGAGCCAACGGATGGGGGAAGTATCAGGAGAAAGTATAGACTAGAAGCTGGATGTAGGAACTGGGAACTGTTGAGCAACAGGATGAGATCAGGGAAAGAACAAAGGCAAAATGAGTAGGTGTGACTCAGAAAGCATTAAAATGAGGGGGGAAAGGGGGGAGAGCACTAGGAGACCACAAGCCATCAGTAGCAAATGTGAGGAGGAATTTCAGGACCGCAAAGAGGATAAGAAGAAAAGAGGAGTTACAATTGAGATTAAGGAAGAAATAGGCACTCTGTGTCCTTTAGAGCACTGCCTACTTCACAGCCCTTCCCTCACTCCAAAACCAATGTTTAGAAACAGCACTGATCCCTGCAAACAAATTTCTGAGAACCTTGCTAGAAGAACAGATCTATCAGTCTCTTCTGATGGTGGTTCATATGCAGTCTGATGACAACAGTGCTTTGGAGCACCCGTCAATGAACAAGGAAACGTTCCTATCACAGTTATTTTGTTTGTAATCGATTTTAGGAAGAAATTTATCCTTATGAGAAACAGAACAGCAAATGAAGTCTGACCTCTGCAATTAAACCAATCTGCTACCCCTGAAACTCTTATCATTCTTACCATAAATAAAAAATACTGTTTTGATAGAATTCTACAAAATTTCTAATTTTTATTTCTTTCTCTAATGTAGGCTGCTGATTTTGTAATACAAAAGTATTACAATTAAAGCAAACACAGCTCTTCCAAATCAATCAATATATTTTAATATTACCACAGAAGTAATATCTACTAGTGTCATTACTGCAAATGAACCAACACTTTATGCGCAAGCAAAAGAAAGTCCCTGTTCTAAAAAGCTTACAGTCTAACTCAGGTGATTTAACCACGGCTCAGGACCCTGCTCTAACAAGCTTACAGTCTAATTCAGGTGAGTTAACTGTGATTCAGAATGAGAAGTGTAAAAAGGAATCAGAAAGAAAATAATAAAATCAAAAGTAATATAAGGCAATAAGGAAAATCACAAAGTTCATGGAGTAAGAGGAAAGTTCGAAGGAAGGGAGGGAGGCAGAAAATACGTAAAAAGAAGCAAAAGTAGGAGAAAGGGAACATTAATGTAGTGGCAATAGCATACTGGATTTTGAAAATGAAGACTGGAATACTAAACGTACTGTCTGAGTACAAGAGCGAGAGTAACTTGGTTACAGTTAGAAGATTTCACTGGCAGGAAAGTCAGAGATTACGGTCTGGCAGAAACCACAATGACCAAGACAAGGCCTAGTCAGATAGAGTTGGTTTTAGGCATATTATAAAAACAAACAACATGATTAAACAAGAGAAACAGTGAACTGGGTGAGCAGACATTTTCATCTAGCTCTCAAGTCTACAAAATCAAGTAGTGGACATGACAACAGAAAAATAGGAATAAGGACAAATTGTTCCACACTTAAATTTACTGATTTGCGATTTCGTAACCAAAACATACTTCAACACAATTCAGCAGAAATACCATCAATATATAGGAGCAGCAAAAGATTAAGGCCCAAGACTAGAGAAGGATGTTGGCCAGAAAACTTTTTAAATCCAGAAATCTGGAACTTAACAAATAAATGAATGGAACCAAGGTGTGAAAAATTAAAAGAATGGGGAAAAGCTTACCACACTGATTTTAGTGGGAACAAAATGTAACCACTTCAGTCTGTGAATCTTACTCTATTCAATTCTAAATCATAAAGCATACAAAGCTCTCTGAAACGCTGAAACCTTTCAGATTTTTCTTTTATTACTTACCATTAGCTTTGCAGTACTACCACTAACACGTATATGGCCACATAGTTCTAAGATAACAGAATGTTAAAACGAAAATAAGAAATGTTATCCTACATTTATATGCATTCAAGTCATGGAATCACATTATACTTCTATACTTCAATCACACAATTTTGGTTACATTTAAGATAAAACTTGGGAGGAAAAAAAGGCACAGATATGAAAGCATATATAACGTGTACAGATTAGCTATTAAAGGAACATACATTTATCAAGAAAATGCAATTAATACTTAAAATCTGGCACTCTCTATTTTTAGTTCAGACAGAAAAAAAAAAAAAAAAAAAAAAAAAA
>WHYT01017014.1:675927-689204 GCA_009806455.1 Tetrax tetrax
CACATCAAAAGCAGGAGAGGAAAGCATGCCAGGGAAGCTCAGAGAATGTTTATGGAAAGAGTTAGCAAAAAAAAAAAAAACCATGAGGAAAGATGCAAGTAAAGCACATGCCCTTCACTGTTTATCTCAGCATATTCTCAGGAATATTCAAGTGACTTATTACCAATTTTTAGTTGCAACAGTGTAATCTTCTTTTAAGACCAGTAACCTGGTACTAATATCTTGAAGCTGTTGATAAGTAGTAAGAAGTAACCAGTATCTCTATGTTCAACACAGAGTTCACATCACTTGGTGAACAGCAAGGACATGAAGTTTTGTATCTGTTGAATTTCTGAGCACTAGCTGAAAACAAATCTGTTCCACATGCAGTCATGAAGACATGCAAAAAAATAATTTAAAAATACTTTTCACCCTTTTTTTGTACAGAGCAATAATGCTTTTGGAGCTGAAAAACAACAATTCTTCACTCTAGATATCTCAAAGTTACGAGAAACAGATGCAAAAAGAGCTCTATGGAGATATATGGACATAAAGAATTTCACAGAACACACACACAAAATGAAAAGTAGTAGAAGTTGGCAATCAAATATCACTGGAAAGTAGCACCTCTGATATATTCAGTAATCCAAATCAGCAATGAGGTAGGCAGTTCTGTAAAGAAAACTGATTTTCAGCTATTCTCTAGAATTTTAAAACACAAAGGATTCTTTTTTAGCATACAAACTATGCTTTGCCATTGCCATTCATTTTATTTGAGCAGAATTAACATCAAAAATAAGAAAATTAATTTACTCTTCACTCTACTTTTTTTTTTCCTAAATCTGTCAGTATATACTTAAGACAGAAAAGTTGAAGGAAAACCTATTTTTACACAAGTTGACCTCTTCAGTTTTTCCAAGACAGCCAATGGTCTTCTGTATACTACTAATTGTCATTTATGTATCGGCCATGAAAATGACAAAAATGCAGCAATATATTGCAAAAGACATATAAAAATTAAACAAAAGCCCAAGAGCAAGAGGTTAAAAAATCGAAACAACAGGGTTGTAGGGAACAGAAAGTAACTGCTACCTCACCGCACCTATATTACTGCTCATTAATATTATGCTCTAGTGACTGCTCTTTTGATTTTTATTCCACGTTTCCTGTTGTATTCAAGTGCTAGGGACCTACAGAAAAGCATACATCTTCTTACAATATCAAAACCATTCTGCCAGTTTTGTTTGAACTACATAGTGTTTCTCTTTCTTCTGCTTTAAGACCCTCAGAATTATTCAGCCATGGCCAAAAAACCAAACAGGAAAAAATTAATGTCCCAAATTATATATTTTCATCTTGATAATCGTTACATCCCGCAACTCAGCGCCCTGTTAATGAGACATGTTGGCAGCTTTTGGCTGCTGTAACGGTAATACCTGCCACATTTAAAGGAAAGTGATCAGGTGCCTGGATACATTTTGATCAGCTCTGTAATAAGATTTTAAAAGCATATTTTTAAACCTAAAGCACCTATTCACAGCCAAAAACCTAATGAAGGTCTTAAATCTATTTTGGGACACTTAACCCTCATCAGTCAAAAAATGAGGACAGCTCTTCAAACATGGCAAGATTCTTCTAGCAAAGTAAGGTTATCCTATCACTTCCACTTCTCTTGTTCTTTACGCTTCAACAGCATTTTTACTAAATTGATTCAAGATATATTCCCTGAAGGCTTCACAATGGATTTGTAGTTTACATCAGCTAGACATCAGAAGTCATACAGAGAAGTTTGCTTTGTTATATTCAAGGTTAATTAAAAAAGAAACCAAACTATAAAGTGCTAAAAAAGGAAAGAAACAGCCTTAAAAACTAAAGTTATCACTGTTCTTTACACACAAATAGAATAAGCCCTAACAAAGAAGCTCTGTCAGGCTAGTGACATCAGCTGTTACCAAAGCCACCTGGCACTCCTTACTTAAGACTATTTTCAGCTGCTTTTTTAACTATTCAAACTGAAATTTTCCATGTCAATTGTCTGCTTCAGGTAGTCTTTCCTTCCCTCATCATCAACTTTTAAGAAAAAAAGTCAGAGAATGGTTGGAACACTTTTCTACCACAAAGGAGCTGGGAAAAAAAAGCCGTTATAAGCTCTTCCTTTGAATAACTGTAACCACTTTCCTACCCTGAATCAGTAACTTGAAATCACGCTGGACAATGTTTTATATGAGAGATACACTCTGTTCATGTTGCGAAAAATCTGACCTGATTTAGCCAAGCTTCTACAAGATTCAAGAAATTAGACTTCGTACATATTTTTTGTCAATATCTGCTGGAGCTTAACAACCAATCACCAGACAGTCCATCCTCAGTGACCTTCTGTATGTCATCTCAACGTGCAAGGCAACTGAATTAAGTTTCCTCTAACCTCTGGTTACGAGTGAAGAGCCAGATTTTCACTGTAAGAGAAGTCTGCATTTAAGAGGCATTAAGTACAACACTGGACAAAAAAAAAAAGTGTTGTCTTGCATATTTCTGCAACCTCACATATGCCAAGATCTCTACCATAGTTGAAAACAGTAGTCTGTTACTTCATATTGTTGGGTAACTGAGTAGGATTTAGGGTATACCAACAGAGCGTGTGGAGGGAGGATGGAGGCTAGAACTGGAAGCTGGAAAGAATAAACTGGGATCGTCTAGACAAGGAATGAAACTGAGAGGAACATAAGATGTGGTGGTGGATGAGAAAAAAAAATTAAGCCGAATGAGCAGTCCCAGGCAGAACAACTCAAAACCAGGGATCACCAGGACTGGATAGAGTGAAGGACAGAACACCTGACAGAGCTGGATTTCAGTGAATATACATAGAAGGAAGCTGGCTCACAACAAAAGACTGAGAAAAGACCCACCATCAGGAATCAGAAACATAGACAAGAAGAGAAATCAACAGAAGCAAGGGAGAGTGATAAGAACAAGTAGACAGGCAAAGACTGACAGCAGAGAGACAAGGTGCAGAGACAGTTTGGGACTAGTCAGGGCTAACTATTTGATTGAAAAGACAGGATCAGTGCCGCACTGGAGATTGGCTTGGGGCAAGGACAAGCTGGAAGTATAGGCAAAAAACTAAAAACAGTGTATGTCTTCAGAAGCTACTGAAAAATGTAAAGATACCCTAAAGACTTATCGTCCTCTGCAAATATCTGCAAACCCCTTCCTTCCCCTCTCAGAAAAAAAAAAACCAAATCACTTTCCTCTACTACTAATAAAAATACAGTACAACAACCCTTAACTCTGTTACTTTCTTAATTCAAGCAACAGTAATGTTCATGTACTAGATTTAAAAGCTCCAATCCTGCTAATTTATCAACATGACACCCATATTACAGAATATTAGTCTTGTCATTTTGCTATTTTTTGTCTCATTTTGACCAGAAAATTACATGTAGCAGCACGTTTACAAAATATTAAACAAATATCAAGCTTGGAATTTTAATTCCTTGGACATCAGGAATTCTTCCATTTAAGTTTGTCTACTAGGATTAATTCTGTCTTTATTACATTATCCCAAACTATTTTTTATACCCTAACTCATTCAATTAACAGGATATTTTCTGGGAATAAATCCAAATTGTATCTTGAAGGATGGCACTCTTTTTAAGACCCTGCTTTCAATATTATGGAACCTAAATGTTACACGGGAGAATAGGTTTTTAATCTGAGCTTTTGCCAAAGGATTCTTAACTGGCTGCATCAATTACATTGTTGTGTATTAAGAGTAAATTGCAAGATCTTTCTAAGCTCTTGCATTAATGAAAAATGGCACTTTAACTCCATTCCCTCTCCAGTACTCCCCTAACTGCTTGTTGGAATTGAATTGGATCTGTCGTGTGACTTCAGAATGCTAAACAGCAATACATTAACAGAAGTCAAAATTATCAAATAAAGCATAGACACAAGCTTCTTCTCAGATTACTATAAATAAAGATGACTGCATTCTCAGTTTTCACACATAAGCCAAAGAAACCATAAAAAGAAACTCCGACACACACTGCTTTTTTATATGACTCCAAGAAATCTGCATTATTGTTTAGAAGGTACTTTTTTTTCTTCCTCTGAAAGTTCTTTGTTCCATTGCTGTTTCTTATCAATGTATTTTAATGTCAAGAACAGTCACAATATATTCTAAAATAAAGCAAAGCACTCTTTAAATTAAAGATTTAGAATTAATAACTATTAAGAATACTAACTAACATGATTTTAATTTTAGGCAATAAGAGAATCTACAGAGTACAATAAACTGGTTGTTAACAACTGTATTGGAGTATAACTTACCAAAAATACAAATTAATAGAAATATATAGTATTTTCCTTATATTGTCAGTTCAAAAGCACTATTCATCAAAACATTCTGAAGACTAAGTATAAATTTAGAGATATTAAAGTTTGGTCTAAAAAGCTGAACCATGGCAACATGCAGGTCTCTTCATGCAACAAGTAGGTCTCTTCATTCAGAAAGTTTTGAGTTGTGGTATCTACTTTGCTCCCCAGGCTATGTTACCTATCCACCTCTGCGGTCTATTCCAGGCATCTTGACTCCAGCATTCTTTACCACACAACATAACATTCAGAGAAGTCAATGCACATCTTACCCTATGATTAAAACAGGCAATTTCATAGAATCACAGAATGGTTTGGGTTGGAAGGAACCTTAAAGATCATCTAGTTCCAAACCCCCTGCCATGGGCAGGAACACCTTCCATTAGACCAGGTCGTTCAAAGCCAAATCCAACCTCATCTGAACGCTTCCAGGGATGAGGCATCCACATCTTCCCTGGGCAACCTGTTCCAATGCCTCACCCTCCTCATAGTAAAGAATTTCTTCCTTATATCTAATCTAAACCTACCCTCTTCCAGTTTAAAACCATTGCCCCTTGTCCTAACACTACATGCAGTTGCCAGAAGTCCCTCTCCATCTTTCTTGTAGGCCCCCTATAGGTACTGGAAGACTGCAAGGTCTACCTGAGGCCTTCTCTTCTCCAGGCTGAACAAACCCAACTCTCTCAGCCTGTCCTCATAGGAAAGGTGCTCCAGCCTTCTCATCATCTTCATGGCCCTCCCCTGGACTCACTCCAACAGGACCACGTCCTTCTTACGTTGAGGGCTCAAGAGCTGGATGCAGTACTGCAGGTGGGGTCTCACGAGAGCAGAGCAGAGGGGGAGAATCACCTCCCTCGACCTGCTGGCCACACTGCTTTTGATGCAGCCCAGGTGGCAGTTGGCTTTCTGGGCTGTAACCACATGTTGCCGGCTCATGTTGAGCTTCTCATCAACCAACATCCCCAAGTCCTTCTCCTCAAGGCTGCTTGCAATCCATTCCCCATCTAGCCTGTATCTGTGCTTGGGATTGCCCCGACCCATGTTGAACTTGACCTTGTTGAACTTCATAAGGTTTGCATGGGCTCACCTTTCCAGCCTGTCAAGGTCCCTCTGGATGGCATCCCTCCCCTCCAGCACGTAGACCACACCACATAGCTTGGTGTCATCGGCGAACTTGCTGAGGGTGCAGTCTATCCCACTGTCCATGTCGCTGACAAAGATATTAAACAGCACCAGTCCCAATACTGATGCATAAGGAATGCAAATCATCACCAGTTTCCACTTGGACATCGAGCCATAGACCACTACTTACTCTCTGAGTGCGGCCAGCCAGCCAAGTCCTTATCCGTCAAGCGGTCCATCCATCAAATCCATGTCTCTCCAGTTTAGAGAGAAGGATGTCATGCAGGACAGTGCCAAATGTTTTGCACAAGTCCAGGTAGATGACATCAGTTACTCATCCCTTGTCCACCAATGCTGTAACCCCATCATAGAAGGCCAGCAAATTAGTCAGGCACAATTTGCCCTTATTGAAGCAGTGTTGGCTGTCATCAATCACCTCCTTATTTTCCATATGCCTTAGCACAGTTTCCAGGAGGATCTGCTCCATGATCTTGCCAGGCACAGAGGTAAGACTCACTGGCATGTAGGTCGTCAGGTCCTCCTTGTTTCAGTTTTTAAAAATTGAGGTTAAGTTTCGCGTTTTCCAGTCAGTCAGAACCTCGCCAGACTGTTATGACTTCTTAAACATGAGGGACAGTGGCTTGGCAACTTCATCTGCAATTTCATCAGGACCCCCGGATGCATCTCATCAGGTTCCACAGACTTGTGCACCTTCAGGTTCTTTAGGTAGTCTCAAATCTAATAATCTCCTACAGTAGTCAGCTCTTCATCCTCCCAGTCCCTGCCCTTGCCTTCTACAACTTGAGAAATATGGCTAGAGCCCTTGGTGGTGAAGGCTGAGGCAAAAATGTCATTGAGCACCTCAGCCTTCTCCATATCGCTAGCCAGGTCTCCCATTTCCTTCTGTAGAGGGTCCACGTTTTCCCTAGTCTTCCTTTTGTTCCCGACATACCTTAAGAAGCTTTGCTTATTGTCCTTGACATCCCTCGCCAGATTTAATTCTGTCAGGGCTTTAGCTTTCCTAACCTGATCCTTGGCTGCTCGGACAATCTCTCTGACTTCTTCCTCTCAGGCTACCTGTCCTTGCTTCCACGCTCTGTAGGCTTCCTTTTTCTTTTTCAGTTGGTCTGGAGCTCCTTTTTCATCCATGGTGACCTGTTGGCATTTTTGCCTGACTTCCTCTTTGTTGGGATGCATCGCTCCTGAGCTTGGAGGCGGTGATCTTTGAACATTAACTAGCCTTCCTGGGCTTCCCTCCAGGACTTTATCTCATGGTACTTTGCCCAGCAGATCCCTGAAGAGGCCAAAGTCTGCTCTCCTGAAGACCAGGGTAGAGAGCTTGCTGTGTGCTCTCCTCACTGCCCTAAGGATCTTGAACCACCTCATGGTCACTGCAGCCAAGGCTGCCCCTGAGCTCACATTTCCCTCTAGCCCTTCCTTGTTGGTGAGAACAAGGTCCAGCATGGCACCTTTCCTCATTGGCTCCTCTGTCACTTGGAGAAGGAAGTTAACATCCATGCATTGCAGGAACCTCTTGGATTGCTCGTGCCCTGCTGTGTTATCCCTCCAACAGATATCAGGGTGGTTGAAATCCTCCATGAGGACCAGGGCTTGTGATGGTGAGGCCCCTGTAGAGGGCCTCATCCGCTCAGTCTTCCTGGTCAGGTGGTCTGTAGCAGACTCTCCCAATAATGTCATTGGTCCCTGCCTTCCTTTTAATCCTGATCTGTAAACTCTTGGTCAGGTCCTCATCCATCCCCAGGTGGAGCTCCATGCACTCCAGCTGGTCATTGACATAAAGGCCCAATTCTGCAATGGTCATGCAAAACTGAACTTCAGAAATTGATTCTGGCACAGAGAAAGCAAGCTCTGGTCCTTGTTTCTTTACCATAGATAATTTCTAATTTATCTCTCTAAGCTGTGGCTGAAAAATCCAATTATTTAGATTTGAGAGATTTCAGAGCTTCCAAGTTGCTCCAAAAGCCCCATAATACATTGTTTGCAGCCTTTTACTGAATGGGATTCCAACACAATGGCATATCAAGAGTTCCTAAAATAATTTTAGGTAACTGGTTTTTGTGCAACTGCCCATATTATTCCTGTGTAGCTAAAAAAAATAAGATCTAGTACAACCTGTCCCTCCACCCCCTTCTTCTTTTATCTCCTTTAAAGAAGGGAAAACAACTGATCTTTATTTTCAACAAGAATAACACTTGCTATTCATGCACACATCTGTACAGTGCTGATTACGAATCTCTATCAAAACAACCAACAGCAAGCAGCTGCTTCACTGCTTTGTTGTGTTTAGTCATACTAGCAACTTTTTTTTTTTTTTTTCTGGAAAACAATGCAATGACCAAGCTCAGTAAGAAATTCATTGTCAGTGAGAATAGGCTCAAAGTAAATGGATGCTGCACACACTCAGACTCATACATAGTTTCATGAGAAGGCTATAAAGGCAGCAGCCCTTTTTTACTCCCCATGTGCCATGGCCTCGTGCAGCCTGTATGCTATAAGGCTCCTCCCATAGAGACTTTGAACACGCCTAAATACATCAATGGTGGACTTAGTGAGGCAGATAGGAATGGTATTCTGGGGTCCTGTTTCATCATCAAGGACAACAGTCAGAAAAGTAGTAGTGTTTCAAAATGCAAAACTAGAACTATCTATAGAGTAGAAAATGCTTACCTGCTGAGCTAAGCAAAACATTGAAGTCTGTTCCTCTCTGTGATTCCTCATGTTCACTCTGTCCCTCTTTTTCTGTATCCTCATAGCGGCTCCAGTTGGAAAAAATCTTTCTTCTTGAATAGCTTTTCAGTTCTTCCTTCTCTTCTTGCTCTCGTGATTCAGCACCATCATCCTCCTCTACCTGTGACATTTTAAAAGTTCTAGGGTCAAAACGAGAACTCATTGCAGTCAGCTTAAGATGCAAGTAAAATAGGCATTTGCCAGAAGTGCTCAAGAGCCATGGAAAACTCTCCCCTCCCTTGAATCATCTGTATCAACAGAGTTCTCTCCCAGAGCCTGGGGTTCAGCTAGGATGACTATTGATTCACAGACAGAAAGATTTGCTTCCTGGAGGAAGGTGCACTCAACAGGCAAGAGGAGAACTGAGTGCAAGCAGAAAAGTTCGGTACAAGATACTTTCTGCAGAGGTCTAAACCTCTGAAGAGGAGGAGTAAGGGAGTGAAAAAAGAAGAGATTCCCACCACGTCTGCTCCCAAACATTCCTGCTGACAGCTCTGCTCTCTCTTCTCTCATTTACTCCATCTCTCCTTTCACAAACCACAGTGTGCTGCTGCCATAAGATGAAATTTCACTGTCCCAACAATAAGTACACTCTTCATGACCAGGGCAGAGAAATTCAAGTTTATCTAGACTGCTGTAAAGCTATAAGCCATCTCCATTTAGTATAAAATAATTGTAAAAGCAAGCTACCTTTCAGGAAGTCATTATATATTCATAAGCCAAAACACCCTGACAGCTTGCCATCAGACACTGGCTTTAAGGAGGACCTTGGCTTTAACAGCTTAAACCAAATATAATCCTGAAATAAATATAAAGAGCAATTAATTAAGTTTTTAAAAAGCCCTTGCCAAATACTATATTTATATGCAAATACATAATCATAAAAAGAAGACTGACACAGACAAAAAAAGTAGGAAGTAGCAGTCTGTGGACAGTGGAGCATTACTACTCCTTAGTTCTGAAAATATATTTAAAATAAGCAGAAGTGGAGCATTACTACTCCTTGGTTCTGAAAATATATTTAAAATAAGCAGAAGTGGAGCATTACTACTCCTTAGTTCTGAAAATATATTTAAAATAAGCAAAAGTGGCAGTGAGGTCTGTTTCATGGCTTTTAAACAAATGTCCACTGAAAGGCAAAGAATCTTCAAACACAATTGTAAGAGTTCAGATTCTCCCATGTTTGATGTCTTAAAAATGACTGCCCAGCATATCATACAAGTAGCAAAGTCAGAACTAGAATAATGACTTCCCAAGAAAAATAATCCACCAATCTTCATGAACAAGCTTCTTTCAGCACTGTTTGAGAGATCTGGTTAGCAACAGCATGAAGGAATGGTAAAATCATCAAAGAGCTTAAAAACAGATTAAAACATGTCATAATTATACAAATACACTCCCAGCTGTCAAACAGTTGACAAGAAGGAAAACATTCTGTGTGTTCTCACTGGTTCTGTGCAATTTTTAGGTAAATTCTCTTTTCTTTCTATTCATCAGATAAATACACTAAAATGGTTGTTGTAGACAAATGGTTGATTGGGGAATGAAGTCACAACTCTGTGTTACTAGGGACTGACCCAGAACTATAGTTTCCACAGAACAAAGGCCAGATCCACTCATATTAAGATAAGAACCAACTTATTTCTCTTCTGTTCTTCTCCTGTAAATTGAACGATTTGCTATAATCCAGCAAACCTAGTGAAATTCAGCGCCAAAAATAACTTGGAGTTGATATAATTCACAAGTCAAAGCAAGAATAGTGCTACACAGCTAGATCCTGTGCTGTACTTTTGTTTTGTTTTTAAGAAAAGATCACAATCTGCTTAGGCAACTATGACATTATATATATTTACTTACTATAGGCATGTTTAAAGGATTCATTCCTTTCAGTTGTCAACAGAAAAAAAAGCAGGAGTTTCATCTTAATTTAACAAGTTTCCAGTAAACTAAAACAGATTCAAATGTGTTCTCTTAAACTGGACTAAATTCTTTTTCACATTTTGTAATTAGCTATGTTATAAAGCACACCTCAAGGAAATTTAGTTTCTTAGAAGTTAACTTGAACTTTAAGAAATAAACCACAAAAATTCAGGTGTGTTAATAGCAGTTGTGTGGCCTGGTTCCCCAAGTTTGTGTCCTGAGGTTTACCGTTCCAACAAGTAAACTTTAAATACAAACCTGCTTACATTTCCAATAAATATTTAACAGAAAATTTTACATGATGCACTGTTGCGCTACAAGACAAAACTGCAAACAATCACTTTTGAATATCCAACATTCAAACAACTTAGGTGCATTTGTACCATTAAAATTATCAAATACATTTAAAATCTCTGATCAGTGAAGTTTCAGAAAATAATTTGCTTCTACCATCTCACATGAAAAAGCTACCATCTAAAGTAACAATCTCAGAAACACATAAACATAAATCTCCATTACTTTCCTCCCAGCTGCCTATTCAGCTAGACTACATGCTGCTACCGTTGTCATCATGACCTTACTGAAAATGAGTCTCAATCAGTGCAGATCAAACATCTGTCCTGTGTGTAATGAAATAAAATAACTTCCCTCCTGCCTCATCCTCAAGTAACAAATGATACAAGCTGAAACAAATTCTAGAAGTCAACTCAAATATAACCTTTAAAACACTATCGCTCAGGTAAGGAGAAAAACTTACGCCTTTAAACAGTATTGAACTGCATCTACTCACTATTGGTCGGTGCTACAATGCACCGCGATACAATAGTAGATACAGCGTTCATCTCCTGTGCCTCTGTTGCAGATAGCATTACATGCATTACCATTTGCACATTCCACTGAAATTTTGAAAGTGGAGAAAGTATGCAAAAGCCCAGTTAAACAAAACCAGGAAACCTTCAGACTGTTTTGTATGTCAGAACAAAAAAAATATACACAGTGTTCTACCTAAACACTACGTTCACCAAAATCATTAAAGCAACAGTGAAAGAGCCATCTTCTATATCCACGCAGAGTCCACAATAAACAGCCGCTGCCATGCAGGGACACTTGCACGTTCATGGGCAGTGATAACCACCGACTGCTCCCTATATTTGCTGCTCTCCCAACCAGCAACAACACACACTGATTCCTCCAGTAAACTTCTGCCTTCGTTCCCTCTTCCCTTCTTGGAAACGGCTGTAAGGCTGTGGCCAAGTGTGATGACGTTCAGGCTGACCCATCCCAGTCTCAATTTCTCTTCTTAGCAGGGGAAAAGGCTCGTAAGAAAAAATGAAAATATCCTGTGGGTTGAATCCGACCTAGACTATAAGTTACATCATGAATGGGCATGTATCTTTTCCTTATTTGTATTTAAAATAGTAAGGCGTCTGTGCCAAACCAATTCCTCCTTTCCTTCTCATCCCAATTTGAGCAGCATCTGTTACAGTCAAATTCTCACAGATGGAACTTTTAAGTCAGAGGGTCAAAAAAATATACAATTAAGCAACAAAGTACTTCGTGATCTCTACACTTTAAATTTTTTTGCAGAATAGAAGTCTGCACACAGAGGCTTATATGAGTGATAATAAGTAAGGTAGCTTGGCTGATATTAATTCCTGAGCTTTTCCTCTAGGCAGATATAAACGGAAACATGAAAGACTTAGAGTTCACTTCAATGACTTAAATTGCTCTTGGAAGTACAGACTTGCTTTTACTTCCATGGTTCAAAGTTATTTCTTCGAACAGGAGAAATGAGCTTACACCAGGAATTGTCTTAGAACAATAGAACAACACAATCACAAAAAGATTTCTTTTTTTTTTTTGTAACAGCGTTCATTAAATGCACGTTTTTTACCTTAAATCCAGAAAGAACCCCCTGACAGCTTAATTTTCTTAATCACAATGATTGACAGGTTTATACCTTAGGATAGTTACATATAGAATAATAATCTTCAAAACAGTTGTTCTGATTTTCCACATTTACCTAACCACAACCCCAGAATGACGGCAAACAAAAGCAGAACTGCATTTTAAAATGCATTTTTGCATATATTAATGCTATTATAATGCTATTATTTTACAACAGACAAAGTACTAGTGCAATTTTATCGATACTGATGCAAGTTGGTAGGTATTTAGAATCAACACATTCTTACCAATAAGAAATAATACAGAACATTATCTCTATGAAGTTACCTAGACAGATGGCTGAAATTCAATGACAGAATTTGAAATGCAATTCACAATGATACAAACAGGAATTTAATTAAAAAAGGAAAAAAAATTAAAAAGTGAATTAACAAGGTAAACATGTCTGTCAGTATATTATATACATACTCCACTATCTGGGAAAATCCCATGAAGCATGCCAACACATTGTTCGGTCTATCTAGGAACATTAATGATAAATTTCTGTACAGAGAAAAAAGAGCAAGTTCAAACAATATAAAAAGGTCAGTACAAAGTAAGAATAGAATACAGTCCCTCAAACAGTTCTCATTTATTACTCTAAATTCAGATTTTAGAAAAGTAAATGAAAGATAAGATTTGTAAATTTCCCTGAAAAATAAGAATTTCCTAATGCAGTGATACCATAAGGTACCATAGCTTCTTTCAGAGACAGAATATTTTCTAATAATACTGAGCAATACCCACCACACACTGTAAGCTGTTAGCTCATCTATAATGAATTATTTTCAATAGGCATTGTATTTACAGGTCTGACCACAATAACGAGAAAGTAAATATAATAACTTTGTCCACCAAATTATTTTGCTTCAAAATTCCTGCTTATTCTATATATGAGACTAAAATAATTGGAACCGATTAAAAACTTCAAACGAAAGAGACAGTTTTCTCATTACTGTTTAACTGAAAAAAATTCCTCTGAAAATATTCTTTGCACTCAGGAAAGTTATAACATGATCAAGCACCAAGAGGCTACAAGTCATGCTTCGTCTTTCTCACAGATCATTATTAATATTTCCACAAGCTATAGCCATATTTTGTACGAATCTTATGCTTCACTGAATTGGAACAACAGCTTCTATTAGGAGCTAAATCTCTGTCTTTGATTCACTGAGTCAGAACAGAGG
>WHYT01017014.1:732226-777414 GCA_009806455.1 Tetrax tetrax
TTGGCCAGGAGCCACATTACTCCTCCCCCTCCTTCACTGACCTTGGTGTTTGCAGCTGTTTCTCTCACAAGAAAAGTTCATTCTTCACAACAGGCTGGCAGAAGCCTCTCAGGATCTCTTCACGTTATTCATCCCATCTCATCTCCTCTCCACCTCTTGCAGCCAGACTGGGCTGAGTTGGGCCCAGTCGGCCACCTGGCGAGAGGCCAGAGGGTGAGGCCCGCAAGACCCCGGAGGCCTGCGCTTCCCCCTCTGTGCCTCTGCCCTTGCTCAGCTTCGTCACATCTTCTCTTCTCCCTTTTTTTTTCTGTTTTCCCCTTCTTAAATATGTTATCGCAGAGGCGCTATCACGGGACATTCTGCTCCCAATCGGCTCGGCCTTGGCCAGCAGCGGGTCCACCCTGGGCCCGGTCGAGTCCACTGAACAAAGGGGAGCGACTGCTAGCAGTTTCCTACAGAAGCTGCCACCTTAGGCCCCCCTCACTAAGCAAAACCACAACAACAGCTCAGCTACCTGAGTCACAGGTTACAGCCGTGCTGCTCTACACACCTTTGTTTCACATTAAATGAATTCCTGCACTTCAAGGTTGTGTAAAGATTTGTGAAACCAGCACGTGCCGCCATCAGGTCAGCTCTGACCTCGGGGAGGTCTCTCTGTAGAATGCAGAGCCAGAATGAAATTTCTTTCCTTGCTTGGGGCTTGTTAGGACTGCTGTGGCACTTTAGCTGTTCTTGGCTGCTAGACTGGCTCCGGGGGCTGCAGAGAGCCGAGCGTACAGATGGTCAAAATGCATAGATTATAATTATTACCAGGCTGCAAGGCCTGGACATGAACTAGGCTCCTGCTGAGTTAGGTTCAATATAAGTTATGTATAAACAGAATACAGATGCACAAACATCTAAATATAAGACAGGAGATGACAGACACACACAGATGGAGGAGAACCATTTTAGGCAGTATGATAGGCTGGTCTCAGTACACCAGGAAACTTACCATTATCAAATTTCGTCACAAGAAGAGATAATCATTAGGGAGGGTTTGAAGAAGAAAGTTGATACACTTCTGTGGATATTTAGGAGACCTGGGATAAAAGTGAAGGAAACAATGAAATCAAGTAAGAGGATGATGAAAGAAAGTAAGATGTTTTTCTGAAAATTTAACAAGTGGCTGTAAAATATTGATGTGTTCAGCTGATGCGAGACAGGACCCAACAACTTGGTACAAAAGATGGATGATGGCATATGGTAAAGGGATAAGCTGTGCAAGCTTGCAGTTAATAAAAGACATTTGCCAAGACCAATGGAAATAATGTTCTAAAAGTTATGATGAAAGATGAGAAAACAGAGAAGCAATGTGGATGGATAGAGAGGACCATAGAATAAAGATCTGATGCAGAGAGAATCCAGAAGACATAGAGTTGGTCTTTAATAGGTGATTTATGTGATAATTTTAGCTGAACCTGTGTTTGCTTTGAGAAAAGGGATCATATTACTGTTTTCATACTGGCTAGATGCCCAATAAACAAACTGTTAACAATTTATCTTTCATTTATGACTTAAAAGACTAACTATTATTTGGCTTTTCCAAGATTGCACAGTCTAGCAAGATTAAGCATTGAACAAGTGATTAGCATCACCTGATGCCACAGAACGACTCAAAAATCTGCAGATATTTGTGAAAGAACCAAATTGTCTTAATTCATACATACATTCACTGGGACAAGAAAACAGCAGTGAAGAATGTAGGAAGGGATGCACATCAGAGGCATGTATGCATTTCCACCTTTCGCTGCTTAGGCAATTATTACATTGGTTTTGTCACTATGGGCATCCATTGCTGCTCCCTCTTGAGTTTACTCCTTTCTATGCTCAACCCTGCCATTCACTCATCCAGACTACCCAAACTGCATTTACATGCCTCACCTAATCAGTTGGCTCTGTTCCAAGATCTCCCAATAGAAAGGAGTCTTTCCTGCCAAACTTATTTTTCAAAAAAACCATCTTCTTGGCCTTGCCTGCTTCCTTAACTCAAAGATTCCCCTTCAGTTGCCCCAAGCACTTCTAACCCTTAATTGTTTCCCACCAGCACCATGCAGCATGGTTCCTAACTCCTCATGCATCCTCAGTTTCTTACTCTCTTTCTGTTGTTGATGACTTCTCCAAATTTTCCAAAGGTAATTTCTGAAATCTTAACATGTTTTCTACATAGTACTGCAGGAAACACAGTGACTCACTGTCTTATTGCACTACAACACTTTAAATATCTATCTTTAAGAGTATGTAGAGTATCTCCTAAGTTATTCAAAAGATAAGAGCTGCCATGACTGACTGCCTTAAGAAACAATAGTTGTTTTGATTGCATTTAGAAATGTCAAAAAATGCCAGAGTACATTGTCCTAGAACGTATACTTGTGTGTTTTAGTTACAATAGTTCTACTATTGTACGTTTACAATAGTAGAAACAATGATCAAAATGCAAAAAGAATACAAATAATTTGATGGATTGTTTTACACATGTTTTATGGTAACTCTAATGAAAGTCTGTGCTATTTAATGAGCTGCTTTCTTTTTCTGTTTTTTCCTTTGATCTTTACAGCTGTCTCCAAAATAATATTTTTGAGTACGGAAAGCAATATGCAACAGTGCTAAGATCCTGATGACAATACACCACAAACAAGAATGGAAGTAAATTTATTCAGCAATTCTACTCTTGTAAACAGTTCATCCATCAACCACAAGCAGTTAGAAGGGCATAGCCTCTGGGAAGTCATTACTATTGCCACTGTAACTGCAGTTGTAAGCTTAATAACCATAGTGGGAAATATTCTTGTAATGATATCCTTCAAGGTTAACAGTCAGCTCAAAACTGTCAACAATTATTACTTGCTCAGCCTTGCCTGTGCAGATCTCATCATTGGAATATTTTCTATGAACCTTTATACGTCCTATATACTGATAGGCCATTGGTCTCTTGGAAGCCTTGCCTGTGACCTGTGGCTAGCACTGGACTATGTAGCTAGCAACGCCTCAGTAATGAACCTCCTAGTCATCAGTTTTGACAGATATTTTTCCATCACAAGGCCTTTAACTTACAGGGCCAAACGCACGCCCAAAAGAGCTGGCATCATGATTGGTTTGGCTTGGCTAATTTCCTTCGTGTTGTGGGCACCAGTAATCTTGTGCTGGCAGTATTTTGTGGGTGAACGAACAGTACCACCTGAAGAGTGCCAGATACAGTTTTTATATGAGCCCATTATTACCTTTGGTACTGCAATTGCTGCTTTTTACATTCCAGTGTCCGTGATGACCATTCTGTATTGCCGCATCTATAAAGAGACAGAGAAACGTACCAAGGACCTTGCTGAACTGCAGGGTTCAGAGTCTGTGGCAGAGTTTGAGATGATAAAGCCTCAGAAAGCCCTCCTCAAGTCTTGCTTCAGTTGCAAGCAACAAAACTTAGCCAAAAGAGAGAGGTGTCAGGCTTCCTGGTCTTCATCGAGTCGAAGTACATCAGCTACTGTGAAAGCCTCTCAGGCAGCCAGTACTTGTAACGACTGGGCTAAGGCTGACCAGTTAACCACCTGCAGCAGCTATGCATCGTCAGAAGAGGAGGATAAACTTGCCACTGATTCAATTTTCCAAGTAACTTACAAAAGTCCATCTAAAGGTAAGGCAGAAGAGTTTAATGAGAGTACAGATGTTGTTGTCAAAGACCAACCTGAAGAAAATGATTTTGAGAACCAGAAATACTTTTTGTCACCTGCCAAAGGTGTACAAAAAAGTAAAAAATGTGTGGCCTATAAATTCCGGTTGGTGGTTAAGGCTGATGGCACCCAGGAAGCCAACAATGGTTGCCGTAAAGTGAAAATAACTCCTTGTTCTGCTGCTCTGTCAAAGGATCCTTCCATCAAAAGCATGGATCCAAATATAAATAACCAAATCACCAAAAGGAAACGGATGGTTCTTATAAAGGAACGCAAAGCAGCACAGACTTTAAGTGCCATTCTTTTGGCTTTTATCATCACATGGACTCCCTACAATATCATGGTTTTGATCTCCACGTTCTGCTCTGACTGCATTCCCCTGACACTGTGGCACCTTGGATATTGGCTATGCTATGTGAACAGCACTGTTAACCCCATTTGTTATGCTCTCTGTAACAAAACTTTCAGGAAGACATTTAAGATGCTGCTTTTCTGCCAGTGGAGAAAGAAGAAAGTGGAAGAGAAACTATACTGGCAGGGCAATACCAGACTGCCATAATTGCTCTTATATAAGGGATAAGGGGAACACAGATATTGACATAGCCTAGTAAGTTGACTGTAATTCTGTCTTTTCAGAGCTGTTGTTTTATATGTCTAGGGGTTAAAAAAATTCTGCAGAAAAGTAAAATTTTGCATGAAAGTAGTGTGCTTGGGATAAAGAGGTCAGTGGCTGCTGTGAGCAACACAGGGTGGTTTGATTATGCAGTAGATCTGCATTAAAGTTATTATGTTTGAGGTCTTCTGTCCTTTCTTTCAACCTGAGAAAATGTAGAGTAAATTATAAATTATTGGAAATCAGAGTGAGATGGTCATCCAGTCATCAGGTCAGGTCATCCAGTCTGTCTCCCTACAGTGCAGAACTGTTTCTTCCTATAGTTCCTTTCTAGCATATTGTGTATTTAGTTTTCAATGTACCAAGCAATGGAGCTCATATCACTACTGTTTTGAGACTTTTCCACCTGCTCTAGGAATGAAGCAAGGACTATTTAAAGGGGAAATGCTGTCATCCTCAATTCGGAATGGTTAGGGAGATTCATAATACTCCAAATGAACACACATGTTATAGGAGAATGTAATACTGAGAAAATTTAGCTTTAAGGATTACTTTTGTGGAGATGTAGGAAGGGCTCATAGTGGAGGAAACGGGTAATACATTCTGTATATGAATAAGCCAGTCCCAATCTTAGTTCCACCATGCAACTCACTGTCATCTGTAAAAAAAAACGGTGATGGTTAGCAGGTATGTCCCAGTTTCTCCGTTTCCATACGCCACTGAAGGAAATGTTAAAATTTTATGTGATAGTGACAATGGTACAAATTAGAACTGAATATAAAGCATAATGAACATAGTCTATCTACTTTACACCACAAGGAAAGTCTTTTTTTGCAGTCTCCTTTGTTGCACTTCCCCTTTCCTAAAAAGTTTCCATTACTGATGAAATGATGCAGAACAAGAGAAAAATATGTATTGATGCCATGTGCATTTACCTGAATATTATGACATTATTATAAATGGTGACAGAACTGGCATCTCTGCAAGAAGAAGGGTTTTGTAAGTAATTTTTGAATATTTCTATAAAACTAGTAAGGACACCTTCTATAAAACTATTAAGGACACTTTGCACTTTCATAGCGCTTTTTATCTTTACATAGCTTTACAAATACTAGTCAATATCAAGTGTTTACAAACATATTTTATCTCCAGTCACTATCTTTTAGTCCAGCAGAACCATATTTGTTACAGAACTGGGGGCTGGAGTCAACCCCTCTGATGGCGGTGGCTTCTGGGACAGGGCTGTATGGCCTGCGTCCAATGAGCCGAGACTCCAGCCACTAGCTGAGGTTGGCCAGGGCTTTGAGTTTGTGGCGAGGACGCTTCTGTGGCAGGGTTGGACTGCATGAGCCTGTCTGATGTCTGTGTTAAATTGGCAGGAGTCCTTCAGCAGTGACCGAGTGAGTGCGTAAGCAAGGGGCTGCCTTCAGCAGAAGGCCATTGGAATGGAGCTGATGACCTGGCTCCTTGTTCCTCCTGGAACAAACATGAAGTGATGAAGCGTCAGAAAAGGCCACGAGAAAATAAAGATAATGGTGACAGGAGTCACAAGGAAAGAAATCCTAAAATAAACAAATGCTTATGAATAGATAAGAAAGATCTCCATGTACATGAAGTTCAGATTAAGTTCTAGCTTTTCTATCAAAATTCGGGGTGAGATGCTCTGGAATATTAATTTTGGCCAATCTTCCGCTTTAGTGGGACATTGCAGTGGTGACATGACCCAGTTGCACACTTCAGGGGTTGTGTTACTCATCCTGAATGTACCATTGCTCTCAGGGAAGTTGTTTGTATAATTTGTTAAATTATCATACCATCAAAATGTTTCCCTACAGATAAATAATTCCTCCATATCAACAACCACAGTGCAAGCAATTAATATTTTTTATCCCCAGTCTCCAGAGGGGTAAATTGTGTCAGTGAAAGATTAGCAGTGTAGTAATGTAAAAATATGTTCTCTAAATTCATTGGATTGATTTTGTAACACATCATACTATGCCTACTGTTTTTTGTGCGTTAGCATACGATTGCTTATTAAAGGAAAGTATGGGTCTTTATAAGGACCCTTTCATCAGCTTTCCTCTGTCGCTATCCAGAGCTTTTCCTATGTACAGTAACTATGAACAAGTTGGTTATTATAGTGGGTTTATTTTATATCACATTGGATCAGACATTCAGCAAACTGTGTTTGATTTTTAGCAAATGAATGTGTCCCTCTGCGGCACAAGCTGTAGTTAAAGGCAAAATTTATGAGGTAGTGACAGTTCCTGCTAGTTGCAGTGTGGTTGCTAAAGTAAAGCATTGGCTTCTACTGAAATTAAATGTGATATTTTTTGTTGGTATTGGCTTCTGTTGAACAAGAATATTCTGTAAATGTTTATGGACTCTGTGCTCAGTAAATGTGTTAGAATATATGGTGATGGATGCAACAATGTTGGTTTGATGTAATTGTGAAATATGTGCTCAAACTATGCTGCTAGCACTTCACCATGTGAGACGTTACATGGCCAAACATGGGTACATTGTAAATACCTAGAATTCTATAAAGAGGTGTGTGTTGCTTTATTGTTACATGGGATGTTCTTTAAAAAATCAAAACCACAAAAAGAAAAATGTGATCCTCATCAGAGTATTTCTTTTTTTGTTTTCAAATTTTATTTTGTACCTTTAAAAAGTATTGTGGGACACTTACAGTGTAGAAAAACCTTAGTATCTGTATTTCTGTCCTTTTATCGAACGTTTTTCTGATCCTATAATTGATCACGGTCGTGGTCATGGACTGGTGAAAAGATTTTTTTGGTAAAATTAGATTTTATTTGTACATAATTGCATACACATACATATATATAGATATGTATGTGTGTATTATCAATATAGATGCATAAATATACATCCCTAACTAAGCTTTTCAGAGACAATAGTACACTTTAATACTTTTGAATATTGAATTTTCCCACAAACTGGGGGTATCATTTTTGTCTCTCCCTTTTCATACATACCAGTCTCCCTATATATTCCAGATCCCCATAAATAATAGAATCATAGAATGGTCAGGGTTGGAAGGGACCTTGAAAGGCCATCTAGTCCAACCCCCCTGCAAGGAGCAGGGACTTCTCCAACCAGATCAGGTTGCTCAGAGCCCCGTCCAACTTGGCCTTGAATGTTTCCAGGGATGGGGCATCAACCACCTCTCTGGGCAACCTGTTCCAGTGCTTCACCACTCTCATTGTAAAAAAAAAGTCTTCCTTATGTCTAGTCTAAATGATCAAGTAACATTCATTTTCTGTAAATCTAATTTATGTTTGTAGATAAATACTTGGAAGAGTTCCCAGAAATTTTAAACGGGGATAGAACACCTTATAGTTGTGTACTTTTTTCTGACTACTTAGCACAGAGTGAAGACCTTTGCAAAGGACAGAAAGTCAAGATAGAACACAAATGCAGGGATTTCCTTTATAGAAAAATTCTGTTGAATTGGAGAAGGATGAAGTCAAAAGGGTGATACAGAAAATACTGTAAGAACCTGTAAATGATGATAAAAGCATATTTTGCCATTAATTATAGAATTCAATTGCTAATCATGCTTATCCTGCTCAACTATGCATGTCAATTAGTAATTGCTATTAACTGTTGAAAGTTATTTTTATATGCAGATGTGCCCCTGGCTGGGCACCAGGTACCCACCAAAGCCGCTCTATCACTCCACTCCTCAACTGGGCAGGGCAGAGAAAATATAATGAAAGGCTGATGGGTCAAGATAAAGACAGGGAGATCACTCAGCAACTATCGTCAGAGGCAAAACAGACTCAACTCAGGAGAATTAATTTAATTTATTGCCAATCAAATCAGAGTAGGTTAATAAGAAATAAAACCAAATCTTAAACACCTGCCCCCTACCCCTCCCTTCTTCCCAGGCACTGAACTTCACTTCCAATTTCTCTACCTCCTCCTGCCCAGCAGCGCAGGGGGAATAGGGAATGGGGGTTGTGGTCAGTTCATCACACATTGTCTCTGCCACTCCTTCCCGCTCGGGAGGAAGACTCCTCACACTCTTTCCCTGCCCCAGTATGGGGTCCCTCTCACATGAGACAGTCCTCCACAAACTGCTCCGATATGAGTCCGTCCAATGGGCTTCAGTTCTGCACAAACTGCTCCAGCATGGGTCCTTTCCACAGGTGCAGTCCTTCAGGAACAGGCTGCTCCAGCATGGCTGCCCCGCAGGGTCCAAGCCCTGCCAGCAAACCTGCTCCAGCGTGGGCTCCTCTCTCCACGAGTCCACAGGTCCTGCCAGGAGCCCGTTCCTGTGTGGGCTTCCCACGAAGTCACAGCCTCTTTCAGGCACATCCACCTGCTCCGGTGTGGAGTCCTATGTATATATGGGGACATATGTACTTCTGCCTTCTCTGATTCTTTGCTTTAGGAAAACAAACAAATGGAATAGTGTAACTTTAATCTGAAATTAATTTTCTTTGCTTTTTATGGAGATAGAAGTAATATGAAGGAGTCACTTGGGCGTAGTGAGAAACAAATACCTGTTTCCTCAGTTGTACACAACAATCGGGATGGAGTTACTGTTTGCTGTGACCTGTACATCTAGGTGCCCCTCTGCTAGAAAGGACTCTGCCCAAAGTACTCCATATTGCTTACTCCTTTTTGGTATTACAGAAGGTGTTTGTTTGTTTGTTTGTTTTTTAAAAAAAATCAACCAACACCACACATCCACTACTTCTATGAGCTACAGACCATTACAGGTCAGAACTTCCCTCTGGAAGGCTCCCCCGCAGTGTTTGCCCTGGGGACTCCAAGGGCTCCATCAGCTCCTGAAACGCTCCTGCAGCCGCTGGGTAGTCAGTGGCTTCTCCATTTTGAAATGCCCTTCCAAACCTGAACTCCAAAAATCAATACAGTATCTTTTCACTTAAATACTTGGCTTTCCTTCTACCAAATCAGAAAGAGGCCATTTATTTCTTTGTGGCCATCCGAAATCTCATTGCTGCCTTTTATATCTACTAAGAAGTTTTCTTCCACATACATTTGACAGCTGGGTGTCATAAAACCTTAAACTTTGATCATTCGAATAAACTTGATCATTCAAATAAACTTGTTTATGATTTTATTAATAGTTACCCCATATCTATATCTAGTTTAAAAAAAAAAATTGTTAGCATTGTGCTGTAAAACTAGAGATAATCTATGACTATTAGTGGTTTCAGAAAGGGATGGTGTTGCAATTGTTTTTTCCAACTTGGTAAATGTGTTTCTTCAAGTTTAATAGGCACTCCTGGGCTATGGATCAGATTAGGAACTTTAGTTTTCATTGCACTCACTAAACACACTGCCTTTTACTTAATACTTATGCCGTTAGCTACTAAATGCCATTAGTTTCTTCATGTATCTGCTGATATATCAAATGAGTCAGTCTTTCTCAAACAATTAGACATTGAAAATCCTTCAAAGTTTTCTTCTCAACAAGTACTTCTCCAAACCCTGGTTACTGATGGCTCCCATTTCACCAGACCTCTGAATCTGGGGGATTTTTACTGTATTTCTGGATTACATGAGGCAGCCATCTAGACATAGTGAGGTCAGACAGTGGCTTTTACTGTATGCCGTACGTAAGGCCTCTTTATGGTACCTAAAGGAGGAAGAGTGGAGAGTGTGCAGTGGGGGATACCAGCTGTGGAGCGTGGCTGGATTCAGCTCTCTACCCCACCACTCTGCCTGGGTCCTGATGCTTTCTGAAATGCAGAAGACATGAGCCTGCTGGCTTTCAGTTGTGCATTTCCATGTCAAGATTATTCAAAACACGTTTTTGGAAGGTGTGTGAGAATCTGGCTATATAGCCAGGAATTCGCATTAAAGCTATGGGGGACTGGCAGCACTCAGGTGATTTTCTGGTATCCTCATTACGACTTTAGAGGTGTCCTGATAGACTTACAGCAGAACTCACATTAAATTGACTCAATGACATAAACTCAGTTCAGCTACTATCCATTT
The DNA here is from genome assembly GCA_009806455.1 of Tetrax tetrax. Classification (NCBI taxonomy): domain Eukaryota; kingdom Metazoa; phylum Chordata; class Aves; order Otidiformes; family Otididae; genus Tetrax; species Tetrax tetrax. The sequence continues at coordinate 742,541 of WHYT01017014.1, forward strand.
CTTCCCCTATCCCACTTCTGTCTTTGAACACAATTTCGGAGGGCCAAAAATCAGATGCTGCAAAATAAGCATGTAGGCTATATTGGCCTCACCCATGTAACATACCTGTATCTCTTTCTAAAAATGTTGCAGTGCATTGTAAAAAATAAAAATTGCTTTCTTGGCTTTTCCACTTGCCAAAAAATTTCTCTTCTTAAGTAATCTTGGTAGCCTTGGCCTTTTCAAAACACAATACAATTTATTTTCTACAAAGTAATTTTCATGGAAATGATGAGATTCTATTTTTAAATTAAAAAGCAGGAGTTTGCCAGTATCTGTTGGTTGAGTTTCTGTAGTTGAAATATCTAAGAAAACATAGAAGATACTCTAATTATTATCCTGACATTTTGTATAGTGCAACAATGAAAACTCTTCAGCTGTTCCAATGATCTAGAAATGTGTGAAGTAAACCAAACAGTGGTGAAAGAAAATAAGGTCTTCAAGGTTATCAAAGCTGAAATCCTTTTATTTATTACTTTAAAACAGGTAGATTTATAACGAAATCTCTGTTCATTTTATAATCAGAAAAAAAAAGGAACTGTTTAAATATTGTCAAGGTTGAGCGCCAAAACAATTGAAGTTAGCAAATGTGAAATAAAGCCAACACACTCTTCTTTTCTCACAGTGGTATTAAAGAAAAGAGAAAGCTGAAGCACATCATGGAACAAGGAGAAGCAACAGTCAAAGCATGGTAAACAAAGTGGAGTAATATTCAGAAAAAGAAGTAAACAATTGCAAAATCAATTTGATCTTTTAAAAATGTGTTCACCAAGTGTCTTGGGGAAAAATTCAAAGAACATGTTAGATTTGAATTAGTAGCTTTAAATAGAAAAGCTGATGCTCCCATTAACTCTGAGTGCTCTAAAAAGAAGGAAGAAAAGAAAAGCCTATGCTGAATACTTCATTGTGTATGGGATCATTAAAAAGTAGAGATAAAAAGAAGAGTCAATGAAGGGGAAAAGAAGCCGTAGGAGATGAGGCTAATTCCAGTTTAATATATTAAAATACCTTTCACTAAAGGTAAAAAGGAAAGGCCTGATGCTGCTCTATGGTACACAATACTCTCCAATATGCATTTTGTAAATGTTGGCACTTCACTGATAATTTCCTTCCTGCATGTTATGTGAAGGAGATCAATTATAGGAGATCAATGGTGAACCTTCATACTGGAGCAAAACTTTCTGAAATGCATGTGTATCTTGTATAAGACACCATATCCTGGATTTCATACCTGACTCCTCTTATGGCTAAAATACTATAAAATTACTTATTTAAATCTTCTGGTAGAGGCCTCAATTTCTATCAGTGACTTCTCAGTTGTGTTGGTAGATGTCTATGTCCTGGTCCAGTCCTGGATGATATGCTATCAAAAAGCCCTTGCAGAGGCCGAAATTAAATTTTCAGTCATGATTACTTGATGTGATTATTCAGTCAGTGTGAGTTCACTTCAGTTACTGGACAAAGAATCAATGTTCCTTTCAAAGTACACGTGGTTTATCTACAGTTCAACTCTCTGACATGGACAGGACTTGGTTGGATATGACAAGCTGTGGTCAATGGGTTTGACCATCATCCATGCAAACTTGCACATGCGTTGCTTGTTGCAGTCCTTTTGCCAGTATATCACATTCCTACGGTTTAGATTTGCTCCAGCGCACGCATCATACCACCAGCCTCCCCCAGGAATGCCATTGTGTTCCAATTTAGCACAATTCTGAAAGTAATTGTCGTTGTCTCTGTCCTTGGTGGTGAACCTCTGGTTGTCATGGAGATAAGCTTCTGTGTCCAGAGTCAGAGCATCAGTGGCGTTGCCTTTATATAGACCAACCCTGATTCGGTATTGAGACTCTTCATCTTCAATAAGGAATGGTTCGTACTGTCCCCATTTGATTTCAGCGTTCAGGTTTACAAGTTTAACTCCAAGTATATATTTCACAGAGCTGCTAGTTAACTGATGCATATATTCATTTCCTAACCAGTGGTTGTCATGAACAGAGCCAAATCCGTATTTGTAATCCTGCCAGGTCCTGTCAAAGTCGACAGTACTATTGGCTGTAATGTGCTGGATTACTGTCCAGCCACCATCCTGCATGCTACAAGAGACAACAATTGGTTCCTCCTTTGGTTGGATGATGTAAAGACCATCTCTGGAATTTCCTTTGGAGCGCTGAAAAATCTCAAAACAATCCCTTGGATACTCTGAGTAGAAAAAAAAATGTTTTAAAATAAATTTCTGTTCAAATAGTAAATTTCAGATATTGAACTCTGTCCTTTGGAGTGAATGATTAGCTTGTGACTGGAAGCTGCCTCTGACTTCATCCCAGCTGATGGGCACCTACTCAGCTAAAGGGGCAAGATTTCAAGGCAGAACATGAAGGAAATGTTCAGAAATTTAAAAAAGAGTTTGCTACCCTGTAATACAACAAAAGTGTGACTTTGCATTTATGACAAAAATGTGGTTGAAAAGCCAAAAGTTACGTACAGACCATTCTTTTTTTTCTTCTTTTTTTTTTGTGTTGTTCCAGTTTGAGTAGTCAGCAGTTCTGCAATTCCCTGTGCCCTGTGTTGGACCATTGCATTTAATTACTAAAGCTAGCCTTATCCTCAAGAAATAAATCTAATTTCTCCTTAGCAAATTTATACTGCAGGCAACTGTAACATCCTTGCATTAAATTCTGATAAGTATACCACGTGTTCACTGATGAAAGGGAGATATTAAAGCACATTTCTTGCTTACATAAAACTTAAAACATCTGAGGATTTTCTTAGGAACAGTTCTTGTCACTCCAACTCCAGGCTAAATTTTACCGCTGATTTGCAGGTAGAACAGTGCTGTGCAGGGCTGAACATCAATATCAGGAAAATACGTGAAAGTGTTTTTCCACTTTCTTGCTTATCCAGTAGACTCAGAGGGTGAAAAAAAAAGACATATAAGGCTTGGAATGATCCACTCTATTGGGCTGAAAAATATATATTGGGTTTTTTAATGTAACTTGCTTATAAGGTGACTTCTTCCTATAAGTATATTATCAAGCATCTCTGAGACTAAGGCATAATGCTCTGCTTTCTACAATTGACTGTGAGACTTCTAAGAGTCAGAATATAATTTATTTAAATATACATTTATGTATGAATAAATTAATATATAGAGAATTCCTTTTGTAGATAAGGATGTTATTCAATGTCTGTTCCATTATCAGAAACATGTTTATGAATTGAAATCACTCACTTCTCTATAGAGTTGCAAGGGATGTCATTATACTATGGAATATTTGTAATTTATCTGTAATAAAAACTTCACAATTTTAATATCTCTATGAGAAAAATTCCTACAGACCACTTGTTATGTAAAATGACAGTCCTATGAAATCCTATGTTCTGTCCTGACAATGACTGATAGGAATTTAGATACTGTACTTAGAACTTATTTTTCTTCTTCTGGGAAACTGGGATAATTCAGGAAAAGTATGGCAAGACATCCTATTTTAAAAAAAAAAAAAAAAAAATTGCCAAAAAACAATTAAGGAAAAATATTTCTAAATATAAACATTTAAAATAAAAGCTCAGAAAAAACCTCTGCCCGAAGAGCTCCTGCTGATCCTTTTAAATGAACACATTGTTTTTCTTTTCCTGAACGGAAGAACATAGTCTGAAAAGAGTCAATCTCTTTGTATGATCTTGTTACCAACAGATCAGTAGTACACTGAAGACTTTGGTTAGTGTTAAAAAAAAAACAAAACAAAAAACAAGCCCACAGCTTGCCAGAAAGAGAAAGAAACCATGACTGACTATTTATCTACTACTGGTCCTGTAGGGAATTAAATCATGCAGTTTTCTTCACAAAATTATTCAATTTCTTCTCTCCCAACTGGAAAGCATTGAATACTTGAGTAACTGTCCCTACTCCGTTAGAAAGACTCATCTGGTTCCCAATGTAATTTTATTAATGTCCACTGACCATCTTTTTCTTTCTTGTCTCATGTTGTCCTTTAGTTAAATAGTGCTTCTTCCTGGGTAATAAGCCTTGATTTACCATGAGGACAAGTATATTTTTAATCAGCCTTTGTTTTGTTAAGGTAAATTCTGTTAGAATAAATAAGTTCTTTTTATTATTTAGTGTAAGATAAATCTTCTGTTCCTTAATTGTCTTAGTAGCTTTTCTGCACCTTTTAATTGCAAATTAATCTCCTAGAATGTGGGTAAAATTTGCACACCATATTACAAATGGCCTTATATAGTGCCGCTGACTCTTCCCAAGTCTTATTAAAAACATCTCTATTGATATATTCTAGGTTGCCATTTGTATTGTTTAGTTTCCTTTAATCTAGAATTTGGTCTTTGGATCTTTGTAACTGGTAAGCTCCTCACCTTGCATGAAAATCTAGAATTTTGTACTTTATTTTTCATCCCAATGGTACTATTTAAGAACATATGATTTCTTTTTTTCTGTGTAATATTCTGATTCTTTGTATTGACATTTCTCTACTTCATGTTATCATTAAATTTGATCAGCATATTCCTATTTTCATTTATACTTAAAAAGCAAATACTTCCAGTCTTCCCTTGTACTTCCAATCTCCCCTTGACTTCATGGTTTACTTTTCTACCCAAGTCATTGTCATTTTCTTTTCAATCTCTACTGAAATTACAATGCAACCCTACCTTCTCTGATTTAATATTCTATGAATTATTGTATCATAGGCTTTGTAGAAGTCTAGAGGGACTAAACCTGTTAAATAGTATTATTCATAGTATCAGTATTGTGTTAAATATAGTCTTTTATATTTGATATTCAGAAATTTATTGGTACTTCTAAGCCACTCAGGACAGATTTACAGGACTATATAGGCTTTCCAAGGTCTTACTTTTATGCCTTTCATTGCCTAATACAATCTACGGCCATGAATAGAATACTTTAAATCTCAATACTATCTGCATGATATTATTAAATATCCTGAAAGAGCAGAACTGTGTATATGACTGTACCCCAGTTGTTGGACTGATCACCTGGTAGGCATAGCCTGACTCCAAACCTGATCCTGTGATTTTATAGAGTGATTATTTAAATGATGTCCAAGCCAGCAATATATACAGTGACACTCGTATTTGCCCTTCTCAGTGAATATTATTCATGCAAAATAGAACAACTTCTATTCATGTGGAAAGTTAATTTTATGAACCCTCAAGTGCCACCAGTCAGAGAAGGAAAAGGAATCAATCCCACTACTCTTTTTATGTACATTTTATGTCGAATCTACTCTGGTAAATGTATTAGAACATCTATCAAGCTGGACCTTGCAAGCTAGATAGACAGAGGGATACCTCAGTTATAGATACCAATGGGATTTAGGTACTGAGGTGTCAGACGTAATCTAGATATGATTGTCCTAAGAATTAAGTCTTCAAATGGCACAAAATATTTTTTTTACAAAAAAAACTTGTTAATTTCTCTTGAATTAGGTGGCAGCTGAGCAAGGGTTTTAAAGATTCTGGACTTTGGGCAGGATGTGTGCACATTGCAAAGTATTTTTGCAGGGCTAACTCTCAAATACATTGGCTGACAATGTTACAGCAAAGCAATAAAGTAAAACACAGCATGCATCCAAATCACTCGCTCTCTTCATGAGTACCTTTTTCATTGATGTTACCCAGGCTCTCATAGCCTCTTTGTGGGAGAAGGTGGGCATTAGCCAAGACCACCGTCTCTTTGGTGCTCACTGACACGGTGCAATGAGAGAGCAAGAACAGAATAAATCCTGCTGAGCTCGTCAACAGCATCTTCCTTCCGATTCAGTCCTCCTGTAGCAATACAGAACTGAAACACAGACTGGAATTGAAAATGGAAAGACTTATGACTTTTATGAAAAACCTGAAGGAAAAAGGTATTGAAATACTTAGCTTCAAGATACTAATCCCCTGCCAAAATTGGCTTCTCCCATCTTTCAAGGACCTCTCCTTTTCCTGATGTCTCACACCCTGTTTCTGACTGGTCATTCCTCTGACACAGAGCACTGTGCTGTGACGCTTTGCCATGCTGGGCAATGAACATAATGTAATTTTGTGTGTGAGAAAAAGCCATAGAAAGTAATGTAATGACAAAAGAAAAAGCACATCTTATATTTATCAGAATTGAATTTGCTTATTTACTGAGTCCAAACTGTAGTAAACTAGAGGCACCAATGGTCCAACTGGCAGAAACAGTTAACACTGGCTCTGCTGACTGTCTAGTTCAAACAGTACTCGAAGATACGGCTTTCTGAATGCTGGAAATATTTCCATGCATTGGACAACTCACTTTAGCACATCTGGACTATGCTTTTTATGAATTTCCATCTACAGTTTTAAATAATAGGTCACAGGTTTAAATCAGATTTTTAAAAAATCTCAATAAACAAAGCAAAAAGAACTTCCCTTCAGCCTCTTCAAAACCCACAAGGGTTCAAAATATTGAATGAAAACAATTTTGAGCCTCATTTTGTTGGGGTTACACATCTAGTAGCCCCCCATCCAACACAGCAAGAAGGCTTAGGCTATTGGACTAAATCCTGGGTCCTCACTTAGGCAAATCCCAGCTTGATGGAAGAGGACTTTGTAGATCAATGATAGCTTAAATTGAATCAGGATAACAAATGTTTCCCATACTCTGAAAGGACATATTTACTTAGACTCTAGCCAAATTTTTTAATTGTTTGTTTGATTGTTTGGGGTTTTCTGTTGGTTTTTTTTAAGGACTCCTCACCGTGGCTTTGATGAAGGCAGAAAATAGCTCCAGCAAGCAGCTCTTTGGTCATCGCTTATTTCCTGCCAGCGTCAGCACAGGCTACAGAGGCCAGTACCCTTCTCCGTGGTGGTTCATGTTGCAACAGGGCCACATTCCTTATAAATCTAATGACTTAGCAGCAGATTCAGCAAACAGTTTTCCAGAGTGAAAAAATATTCAGCACATTTTTTTAAAAAAAATGTCCAACATAAACAATTGTAATACAAGTTCAGGTCTGAGAGTTAATTTTTATACCTACCATATAGAAAACCAGCAAACCAAAATTTTCTACTCTACCTAAAATTATTCAATAATAATTCTGATTTACTATTAACATACAATTTGCTATTTCATGCAAAGCTTGTAATTAGTCATTGCTATTGTAATAAACTGGAAAATTACCTTCCATGAAATTTGGCACAGGGTTTCCCTTAAAGCATGTAAGTTCTGCTGTGCCTGCATTTCCCATTGCCATGTATCCTTTTCCCTGAAAGCTTCTATTATTGTTGCTATTATTAATTATATTATAAATTACTTAAAATCCAAACCTAACCCAGAAGCATCACTAAACTTCAGGAAATCTGTACTTGGATCTGGAGTTATTTGAGCTGTTTTGTTTTTCTTTTAGCATTTTTGAGTTAGTCAGTCTTTTTTATACCCTCATATTTACATATTGAAATGATTTACAGATCCATTTAGTTCCAGAATAGAACTTGATTTTATAAACTATTAAGAAAGCAATTGAGGAAAACAGCACTATGCAGGCACCTTACCTCTTTCAAGTGAAGCTTGGCAAAGAAAAACGCAAAGAAATGAATGAGCTTATTCTCTACAGTTGTACTTTGCCTGATACTTAAGTCCAGGTGAATAAATCAGCTCCAACATGCTATCTCAAATGCAGCAAAATTCCATCTTCATTATTTCACACTGTGTGCTTACTCTGGTGGACTTTGCTCTGACATATTACACTTGCAAGTAAGTATGTATGAATTATAAAGTACAAAGTTCTTCCTTAAGGATTAAAACAAAATCGTAACTAAATTAAATTTCCTTGATTAATAAACAGACACAGTGATGGAGAACTATGAAGAGGTTTTAGTTCAGAAAATTACTTATGTTGCTTAAATACCCACAGGCAGATGCTCAAATTTACTATGTCATTTTGCATATGTGAATTAACTAGACACTATACTCCTAGTCATATTTAAAATTGCATAAAGACAACTTAATTTTTAAGCATTAGGAACAAACCAACCATAAACCTTGTTGTTAGTTCATGTTTTAATGTGAATGAATCAGAAGCAGTGTCTCAGAGCTATAAAAATGGAAAAAACAAAAGCAGAACAGGCTAGTTAACAGGTTTCTATTTTAGTTAATTTGGATTAACAAGAGATAATTAACATTAATTCAGGGCAAATCTGTACTGAATTAGATTGATTAATTGTTGCTGTGTAGCTGAAAGTTGCAGTCTATCTGCACGGCCTTTAGATGATGACTCATCTAGCATTTACCCTTTTCAAGATGAGCCAACGCTTAAGTTTTTGAGCTCCTTGATCCAGCCTGCAACCCACTTTGATGAAATTCCATCCCTGAAACAAGCCACAATTAAAATTAGACCATTTTAAGTCCTGTGCAAGCTCTATTTGAGGATTTGTAGTATGCATACTTTCTGTTCTTCAATCGAAGAACATCCTCAGTGAAAGCACAACGTGAGGATTTGTATTTCATGCACAATTAAATAAATACACATAATGAATGTTTTATGGAATATTTGCTTGTAACATTTAAAACTCAGTGATATTTCTCCTAATTTTCAAAGTACAAGCAATGCTTTATTATAGACAAGGATGGCCACAGGGAGTCAGAACAGTATCTTGTCCTTGACAGTGGTCAGTAGCAGAGTGACAAGTTGTACTGAAAAACTTAAGTTACTCAGGTAGCTTTGGAAAAGAGATGGGATAGGATATATCTTGTACATGACTTTTTTATTTTAAAGGTGGCTGAAATTGCCAGATACAATCATTGCAGTTGAAAACTGTTGGAGAGTATTTGTGTGGAATGCAATCTAGGTGACATCTATCTTAATATGGTAGAATTTGTGATTCTTAGGAAAGGAAAAGTATGTGCGGCATTGTAAAGACAAAGTATTTAAAAAACTAAAACCAATAAAAAACATCAGCAGACCAAGAAACTTAGGCAACCATTTTCTATTCTCTCTTGCCTAGAGTCTGAGAGAGAAAGGCTCTTTAAAGGGGCTGGCAATTAATCAAAGGTACCATAATGAAGGAGTAATGACAAACTATTTCACATGAAGAAAGGCAGGAACCATACTAAGAGCTCAAAAGGTCTGGTTCAAGAGTTCTTCAAAAATTTGAAAAAGCAGAATGAAGTTGTGCAAATGAGTGGAACAAAAGGACAAATTCCTAAGAGTGACTATATAAGAATAACACAATAACAGACTAGGATAAAATCAGAAGTTAAGATTACTTAATGAGGGAGGAAGGCAAATGACACAGATTTGATGCCTTTTTTTTGTTGCAGATTTCATAAACAGTGATTAGATACTTAATTAAATTAATTTTAATGAAGCAGCAGGACAGAGGACAGATTAGGTGAAAAAAAATTCAGAAATACTGAAGAAGTTAAGTATTTTCAAAATAGCAAGGACAGATTAAATTCTATAGGCACTTTATGAACTAGCAAAAGTCCTCTCTGAACCATTTACAGTTACCTTTTAGAAGGCATGGAGGTCCCAGAGGACTTCATTTGGCATAGTAGAGGCCAATGTTTTAAAAAAGGGGAAAACTAAGAGAAATAAAGTACAGTCAGCTACACTTCAAAACTCAGAAAATAAAGAACTGATAAAAACCAGAGGATGATGGTAAGGTGATGAAAAACAGCCAGCATAGATTGGTAAGAAAGAAATCAAACCAGGCTTGTTCCTCCTTGCTGGATTGATCCCTCCCTCTTCCAACCTTCGGTCCTTCCTCTAAACGTTCCATAGAAAGTTTCACACATTCCCACAGTCCCATTAAAAGCATACCATAATAACCTTTAAAAAATTCCAAAGTGCCCTTCCCCCTGCATCCCATAGCAAGTCCCCTGCAGGCAATACTTCACTCTGCAAGGAGTTCTGGGAGAGTTTCTGGGAGCAGTCAAGTCTGTGTTTTCCAGTTTTCACTGATGAGGTTAACTAGGGTTCCTCTGCCTGTCACTATTATCCGAACGTCACCAGGCTTTAGTGTTTACCAATAACATGGTGCAATGATCACAACCTGAGACTTGGGAGGTTCAAATTGGACATTTGGGAAAGCTTGTTCACCAGGAGTTCAGCATGGGAACAGCTTTCCCAGATGGGCTGTGAAACCTCCATGCTTGGAGGTTTTTAATACTGGCTAGACACAGCATGACTGAACCGGTGTTGGTGATAATCCTGCTCAAAGTGAGATTGACTAGAGGCTACCAAAACAACCAACACTCCCAACATCAACTGTCTGGACTTCAGAGTATCTAGCAATTTAGGTCTGATCCAGAATTGGCATATTGCAAAATAAGATTCAGAGTCATGTTTGAAACACTACTTATCTAGGTATCAGTCAGCTTTCAGGATAATTTCTACTACAAAAAAAAAAATAAATTAGTAAAATCATTAAGATGAAAATATTTTCCATCTCAATGCACCAGTTTTACCTCAAGTAGCTGATCAAAAACAAATAGCAAAAAAATATAAGTACCTGCACAAATATATGATTCAACAACTTTAGCTGATTATCAGCCCAAATATTTTTAACAAGCAGTGTGTTTACCTTTGATTTGAATCAACCAGCTATACTGTTTAGTTTAGCTGTAGCCTAACCTTGTAATGTAGGAGTCTAAAAATTATTTTCTCATCTGGGACAAGAAGCAGCTGGGAGTATTGCCATGGCAACCATCTCATTTCTAAAGAGAGATTGTGACTTCTGTTGCTCTCTAGCAACCTCAGAGCTGAAGTAGCATTGCTAAAAAAAAAGAAAAAAAGAGAAGCTTCTCATTCAGAGCAATATAGCATCACAAGAAATGCTCGGAAGGATCATAAAAACAATGCTTCAGAACATAAGGCAGGCTTTAAATAAACAAATTAAATTCTCAGTCTGATCACGAGCCCAGGGCAAAAATAAACCAAAAAACCAAACCCAAACCACATATATCTCACCACACTAATGTGTGTCTGTGCAGCTGACTGTGGAATCAATCTCTCCTGGAAATGATGGTTATCACAGATCTCATTGTCTCACACTAACTACATGATTCAGTTTCTCGATCCTGCTGTTGTTTAAGGAAAATTGCTAGCAACATGAATAATACACAGGGAGCAGATAGGGTGGGAGCAGAAAAATTTCTACCAAAACAAGACATTTCACTGCCCACAGTTTTCCCCAGAAGAGAGGTTGAGATCACGTTGTAAGAATTAGTCAGGTTGCTCAGTGATTACTGAAAGGTTTTAACAAACTGTCGTGTTAAGAACATAAAGCCTAAGAACCTATACAGAGTAGAAAACCTGTAACACCTCTTTAACACACAGATTCTGAAATTTAATCTATAGAGTTTAGAAATTAAGTTCATGCACAGATCTCAGGGGTATGGTTTAAACTCTCATTTTTTTTACCCTTGCTTCACTTTGGTTAGATTAATGAGTTTTCCTGACTACTGCATTTTAAGCATTCCTGGTAATGGCATACTTGGGCCACAAGTGATGGTCACTCAGTGGAGACTATCTGGAAGTGCCACAGCAGTACAAGGCTATACACATGTGAAAAGTACATTCCTGCAGTGAGGGCTATGAGTTTCTAATCATCTACTATCTGCAGCCATCATGTGGAATGGCCATAATGCTGTGTTCAACAGCTGAGACCGATACCCTTTGCATTGGCTGGGGAAAGAATACTAAAGTTCCCTTCAAAAGTAACATTGTACAGCAGAGTAAGATCTTCAGATGTGTTTTTCCACAGGTATTTATATGTCATGGCTGCACTGGTAATTTTGATCCGTATTTTGTTCATAAAGGAGCTAACTGACGAAAGTAAGCACTGCTGAAAATAGCAAACACAGCAGAGCCCATTTCATGGTTTGGACTTCTGCTGATAAACTGTATTAATATTCCCAGTAATACATTGTTATTGCAGAAATATCTGCTTATTCAAATTCCTAACTTGGAACATGAAAGAATTATTAGGCAGTAAAAGTATATAAATACAAACTATATGTAAAGTATTAAAAATATATGAAGAAAGAGTAGGCAATATGCACACCATTTAAAGAAACTCCCCCCAATAGACAGTGCTTAAATCAAGTAAGAAATTTAAGTCTTTATAGCTGTAATCACTTCTTAGAGAGAAGCACATTTGAGGAAGCGGAAGTTTATCTAGTTAAAAAAAGGCTATCAAATTTGAACAATGCACAAAAGATTTTAAAAGGCTACCAAGGTACTGCAAAGCTATAAAGGCACTTAATGAGCTTCAGAGGGCAGGTTTAGTTCATCATACATAAAAGGTGCATAAACAGCTACAATGAAGGAGCATGCAGATTTTTGTAACACAGAGTTCAGATTGACAAGAGGCAGAATTCAAGTATGTTTCTTTCCTATGTGATACTAATGAAGTGGGCTGAAAGGAGCAGGTGACTTTCAGTGTTAGGTACTTGAATTTAAGTTGATCTTTTTAATGAAGAGCTACCCAGGCCCTCTGGACATTTTCTCCCCCCCCCCCCCCCAACCAAAAACTGTAAACAGTGCATTTTGTGAAACCCTTGTATTTTCAATGAACTGTGGCGGACTGTACAATCTTTCTGATAATCTCCTCAGGGTACGCTTAAAGGGTTTGAAAAAAATTCTACAATAAAATAAGCCTCAAACATATTACAAACAAAGCACAGCAATTTGATCAGATCTTTCCAGGACAAATGACCTCTCCACTATTAGCTAGCTACCTGGTGATAGAAATAATTGGTTGCTACCACTGAAACACTTGAAAGCACAAGTGATGTATACAATTATTTCTGCCAGCACCAGCTGAATAGATTTTGCTACAGCAATTTCAACAAGACTGTTGTAGTCTTCATAAAAATGAAAGGCAAATAGAAATGAAAAAAAAACTCTGTGTAAATACCATGTGAATAGAATTAGCTGGAAAACAAACCAAACCAAAAGAGAGTATCAACACTACAATTCAAATCCAAAAAAAATGAGAGGATGACAAGATAAGATTTCTCAAGGAATCTCTCCCAACTGTCTATAGATCCACATGCCTCTCCCATGTGGGAGATCCTTACAAAGCGGCAGGAAGCATTATTTTTATGAAAGGACCATCTGGATCCTTTAATCACATACCCAGTAACACCATGGTTCAATTCTCATCACTTTTAGTAAATATGATGACGGATGCCGCACTTATTCCATTAAAAGCCTGTCTTTATTAATAACTACTCCACCTCTCATCTGAGCTCCTCCTCTTTGTAAGAAATGTTTAGCCCTGCAAAAATACAACCTCATTAGGAGGCTTAATCTTCATCTCCAACTTCTGTAGATACTCTTTCCCCTCAGGGTATTCTAGTACCACAGTCAAGAAATTAAATCTTTATTAATACAGCCTACACATTTCCCACCTGCCAAGCTGATGCAATCTGAACCACATCTATGGATGGCTGAGAAAACGAACTAGTAGGAAAAGAAACACTCCTCCCCACTCCCAAAAATTACTCTGGTTTGATCCTAGGAATCGGAAGAATTAGCCTGAGTATTTAATTGGATTCTCCTTGCATCTGCATGGTAAACAGCAGTCCTGGGCCCTGCACACCAGGCTATGAGCTTGGATGCCCTATTCTCCATTCTGAAACACAAAGGGAAATGATACACCTGTGTGTAACAGACAGCAAGAAGATCCTTAAAGAATCCTCAGAGCTTCTGTGGAGGACATTCTAATATTTCAAACAGAAAATATTACTTTAAAAATCTTCTTACTTTTTTACTTGCTCTATTTTCAAATGGGCTTCACCACCTTTTGTACTTCTTGATGTTTGTATTCAGCTTTAAAGAATCAGTTCAAAATACAGTTTTGGATGAAAATGAAAAATGGCATGAAAGGTTTTCTTTCTGTTGTATATTCACTACAATTTGCCCTTGACTGAATGACAGTTTTTAATTAATTTTTATTCCTATCAGCCATGCAGAACCAAATACATAATAAAAATGAGCTCAACTGTAATCTGGTTTTGTGCATCATCAATAAAAGAGCTAACTAGCTAAGTTCCACTTGCACAGAAAATTATATTGCCATTAAATCTTCATAACCTTATTGGAAACAAAGTATTACACAAGGGTCACTGCCAGCATAATTTAAAGGAATAACCTTGTAATTTCAAAAGTAGACAGGTTTTCCTGAAGAATCAATATTTTTTATGACAGAGGATTCATAATCCTTTATGGATTTTGAGACAACAGAAATATATATTAAAAAACCTCAACCTACCTGTGACTTCAAGCTCTCACTAGCTTAACCTGAAAATAGACTAAAACTCAATACTATTTCTACAGACAATTTTGTGACTAAAAGCTCCCTGAATGTTGTATTATTTTATGGTTGGAATCATCAGATTTTACACACAATATCAAGTTCAAACTAGTCATTAAGATCTAAGGTCCTGTCTTTACAGACACTGAAATGATGAAATATTTTTTAAATGCTATTTTTTTCACAATTGATACTGTTCGCTTTTTGGCAAAGTGTAATAATGTGATTTGTATTTAGTCAGTCCGTTGGCAGACTACCACACAGAATGAAGCCTATGCCAATAGCGGGGGAAAGGTGGGTTGCTTGGTGCCTAGATTATACCATTTAAGGAGGAGCCTTAAATGGCTTCCCAGTTTTTACATAGTGACTGAGTACAATGCTGATGAGCTTGATCTCTTGAATAGTACAGCAATCTTACCCAGCTGGAAAGAAACATGGCATGACTGGTTTTTCTTCACTCACATGGGTAATACACAAACACAGAAGTCTGTGCTCTCCTAAAAGCTGTGACTAATTATGACATACAGACACATATGACATCGTTTGCTGTCTTATAATCATTTGTCCATATATGCTAACACTCCTGCCAATGTTAACAGTTACCTAGAAGAGAATATAGAACATCATGAAAACATTTTTCATCTACAATTTTTTAAGTTATTTTTTGCAGCTCTTAATATTTGGGTCAAATCTGCCATAACAGCAATCCTTAAAATTTCTTCAGTCTTTTTCATGTCCTTACATTACCTTGGAGGTCTTTCTCCATTTTTTTTCTGCTTTTAATCATAGCTTCAAGTATCTTATTGAATGAAACACTGCCAGAGAACCTGCCTGGACACGGGAATCTGCTGATTCATAGTATTAAGCTTGTGCAATAGTTGTGAATACGCTTTTGGATATGCCAAATAACAACTCCCAGTAATTCCTGGATATGGAAGGGAAGTTAGCATGGGTAAGAAACAACTCCTGAGACACAGCATCTACACACACTGTTTTGGAGAGTACAGCATGCACAGAAGTTGTTCCAGGCAAGCTGGCCTCAGTGCCAGTCACCTGTTTGGCACTTGCCTTTGGAGACACAGACCACAACTGAGCCTATTAAATAGGATCTTCCCAATGCCCTGTGCACCACAAGTGCCTCTGGTGCTTTTCCTGCCCAAAAATGTGCAATATATGCATATGTATTTTTTAAACTTTTCAACATACTTTCTTCAGTAAATCTGCTTTTCCACTGATTTGAAGTTCAAAATTTTAAGTTCTGTTTTCTTTATCCCATCAACAGTAGATGTGAACACTTCTACAGTCCTTCAGTTCATTAAATAAGTGTAATATACAGCCATATATATCTGTATTTGGTTCTGACATATCAGAATGAAAAAAATGCATTGCCACTAAGGATTTACTATTATTTATATTTCATATTGGTTATTTTCCTAAAGGAAGTAAGTTTCAAATGAAACAAAAATCATAGGAATACAAATTCACTAACTATCAATAGCAGCAGGATTAAGGTCAGATATGTCTTAAAAATGAAAGTGAAATCCTTTTAGTACCTTAAGGTACTGCTGTCACTGTAAAAATAATGTCCTTTTATCAAACTGTAAAACAAACTTTGCCCTCTTAGCTACTGATCACACAGAACTGTTATGCAATTAAAGGTCCATTAACACCCAAGTGGAAATACTTAAATGGATCTTACTGATTTAATGCACTTTTCACTAAACTGGATAAGAATATGCACTTAAATTGCCTAGATTGCTTTGGAAATCTTGACATGTGGTTACTTAACAGCACTGCTTTAATAAATATGAATAAAGAACTAGATATAAATGCTTAATAAAGGTGCTCTTCAAGAAGATTACTTACTGGATTCTCTTCAGTAAGATCATAGCATTGTACCTGAGTACCCGATATTCATTCAGAATATGGCTAAATAAGCTCTTAAGCTACAAATCCTTAACATGCAGTGAGCTGATTGTATTACAGACACTCACTGCCAGAAACAGAGAAAAGGTCCTGCTTCTGACTGCATGCCTCTGGTGCTTACTTTCTGCTGGCTCTGGTATTTCATTGATCCTCCTGTAAGCTGATTTAACTCTCTAAAATGTTAACAGAAATCCTGCAGAAAGACTGACAAATTTCTCCTGTTAAATCAACAAATGGCAAAGCCTGAGAAATACCAGAACTTGCAGGCACAAGGCAGCAGGACCACCCAATCTAAGCTGATAGAGCAAGTCCTTCTCCTTTTGGCAATGAGGAAATCAGCTTATGTAAGTCCAAGCAGATTCTATGCATCTTTAATTTCTGTTCTAAGCTGCTTCAGCTTACTGTCTGCCTTGTGTTTTCTCAAGTGGCCTCACTAAAAGGTAGCTACATTTCTTTGGGAAAACGGAGATGTCAGACCTAACACAGAAGAATGACTGCTAAAAATCTGTAAACAAAGACAAGGAATTAAAACTGAACTGTATCAAACATTTACTTTTTGCAGAAAAACAACCTTGCATTATACTAGTAACTGCAACAGGAAAGCTATCAAGTAAGCTTTGCATAGTGGCGTTTATGATAGGATAAGACGACATTACAACTTTAAGTCACCAAGGAACTCTGGCTAGAACCTCTGTTCTCACTTGACACACACAGATTCCAGCTCTAAACTACAAAAAAAAAAAAAAAGAAAAAGAAAAAGTTGGTACCATTGTAACAAGCATTAGTTCAGCAGCAGATCAATAAGCTTCTACAAATCACTTTATTGCAAAGATACCTGAAAAAGGAGAGGGATACCATACATAAGTGAGGGAATAACATTAGGTATCAAGATTTTTGGGCTTGGATTGTTCAGGTAACAGGTTTCTGGGGGCAGGGCAGTGTATTCTGTTGAGGAAGGCAAGGGACTGGTACACTGCATCAGATCCTGATGTACAAAGAAATTGCCTGTACCTTAATATATCAGTTCTAAGAAAAACAGAAGTGTTGAATATTCCATATGCTCCTTCCAAAGTTTTATTAGGATACTTACAATTCCTGATATTTTTTTTTTTACTCTAAACTCTTAACAAAGACTTTTATCTTTTCATGGCCTGAATTGTCCATTCTCCTTTAAAGACTGATGAAGATGGAGAACAGACAAAATTAAAGAAGGCAGAAATATTGCTGTTCTTACTTTTGTAATAAAGAAAAATACATCAGCATGATTAACTACTGAACAAACTGTGACTAAAACAAGTTAATGCAATTTAATTGTCATTCCAGTTACTGTTAAAGAAAAGTAACTCGTGGCTTGTACTTTCCAGGATAGCATAGTCACAAAGCTAATTGCGCCATCTTCAAAGAACTGCTCCCTGGTTTTCCTATGAATTTTTCAGTAAGATGTTGCTGAAAGAAGATTTTGTTTGGGTTCGGTTTTGGGTTTTTTTTTGTTTGGTTTTTATTTCAGAAAGGCAACATGACACTCATTTCAGTAAATCCTTCCAGCAAGAATATCCAAATATTCTCTTGTCTCTATTGGATATATTTTACTTAATATACAAAACAAAAAGACCATTCAAGCAAAACAAAACCAAGACCAAACACACGCAGCTTACTTTACAAAGACCGAAATCTTTCATTGTCCAAAAAATATTGGTTTATTTCTTCTCCAACATCTTAAAAGTTGACTTAATCCCATGAACAAGTACTTATTCTTTTGCAGCTTTTATGTTTCACATCATGCTTCTAAGTATGTATTCTAAGACCATTTACAGCCCTCCTAAGTGTTTGGCAGAACAAATAAATGCATTAGAATTGATTTTGCTTCCTGTGTACTTTGTGTGAGTGTTAAATACCATTTTTGGAATCAGATATACATCACCCAGACTGCATGAATATTGTTATTTAAGAAGTTAGCTATTGTAAAAACAGAAAAGAACAGCATCTATTCTAAAAAACAAACAAACAAACAAAAAAACCCAGACAATTGCTAATGGGTTTTGGCAGGTCTTGCTGTCATTTTAATTTGCAAATGTTCGTCTAGTGGAAACAACCAATTTTTTCAACTTTTCTCTGAAGTTGCTGGGTAGCTTGAAAATATATTGCAGTGCAGACACACAGACATGTTCAAAGAACAAAGTTTCACCAGTGACTTGGCACACTTAGAGACAGCAATATACTTTGGAACATAATTTAAAAGATAAGTGGGTTTACCTTACTAATAAATTTTTCGGTTTTTTTCCTTCATTTAAAAAATTTTGTTCTGTATTTGGCCTCAAACCAAACTGCTGATGAATGTGCAGCACACAGAAAACAGTAAGAATCAAAAGTGTTGCATTACTGATACATGTGATTTAGAAAGGAAAGATCCAAGATAAACGTTCATCATGTTATACAGATACCTTGGACTCATAATTAACCTGCTCGAGCTTTCTGATGCAGGATGCTTTGCTTTTTTTCCCCTCAAAGAATTTTTAGCAGAAAGCAGACCAGAATAAAACTAGGCAAGAAAAAGTGGAAAGCCCTTGAACTAAAAGGTACAGGCAGCAAAAAATGTAAAATAGAATAATTTTATATGTAACACATATGACAACCAGATACAAATGACTTACTCAGTAAACTCACAACTCAATTTTGAAAGGAGGAGTTTTTCATTTCAGAACTCAACAGCAAGTATAAAACATTAAAGTCATCTTAAGACTGAACCCCACTTCTATTACCTTTGAAAATTTTTTTATACATTGTCTTATGATTAAGACATTCATTACTATTTAGCCCATCATATAATTTATAGTAATCCTCTACAGAACAATATAGTTAATTTAGTATCATCAATAACTTTATACAGATACAGTATTGAAGCCATGTCCTCTTTTGCTTACTGTCAAGTACAAAACAGCTTATATAGACTAAAAAAAGCTACACACCACAGTTGTAGCATACTGTATTTTGTGCCTGATGAAAGTTTACAGTAGTGGCTTTTTGATCTTTCAAGACAAATAAACATGATACCACATAACAAACAGTTGTGCAAACCCAGGCTTAGTAGGAAGACTTAACTACCTCCTTTTTCCAGAACTACTTTTCCCTGCTTTACTGCTGCTAGTACCAGACTTGCTGGAAGATTTTGAAGAGAAAAGTCTTGTCATGAACTCAGAGACATCTGGCAGTTCATGGTTGGAATTCAGCATGTTCATTGACTGCTCCATTTCCTGCATGCAAAGAACAGATAACCTTAATAACTCGTAACAATTCTGGCTGGTTCTGAGGCATCAGGCAAAGATTGTATCAGGAAGATGTCAAATTTTCCCAAATACTGTTTTACTATTTGTAGTCTTCCAGAGTACATATTGCTACGTATTTTTATGCGACCACAGCCAAATGCCCAGCTACACACAGAAACATAAACCTCCAAAACTAAAAGCACTGGTGCATGGAAAAAGGTAACCATGTCTTAAGTAGTCTTATAGGGCAACAATCTGATTTTAAAAAAATTCTGAAAGAAAAAAAATGACATTACTTATTTTCAGCATTACTTTCCTTCATTTTAACATTTAAGCTTTGTTTAGATTTTCAGATCTGTGCTCTTATAGATTTCACATACTTTTGTGTTTTGAAATTAGCATTATTTATGCTAAATCTAACAAGTTTTTGAAACTATTTAAAAAGATTAGATATTTTACTTTGTAACATGAAGCTATTAGCGTACACAAGCTAAGTTCTCTTCGTTTCATGACAGTAAGGATTTTAGTATGAGATCACATATCCAACTAAGCTTAATGTAACTCCAGAGTTTAAGATAGTGGCTCTATGAGATGAGTGAGTATGCTTTAAAAAAAAAAAAAAAACAAACTACCAACCCTGAAGTACTTTTGATGCATACAACAGCTGAACTGCACATTCACAATGCGGTAAGGCATATAGTAACTGCCAATTTAATGTGGGATTGTCACCTTGCTCTTCTAGTTACCATTCAGAATGGTATACAGCTTTGTTTTCAAGGTACAAATGAAACAAAAGCTGTTGTGGTAGCCTTTGTTACTAGTGCATCTATACTAGATTTGTACTTAATGCCTCTACAACAGGAACAGTTACTACGTCATTAACTTTCTGTATGAACTAGTACTGTGCTGATTCCATAAAGAAAAAACAAGCTAACTTGAAAAATATAATACAAGCTCCATACCCTCCACAAGCAAACTGAAGTTGGATATACACTTAAGAATTTAATACATGGTCACCTACAGAATGCCATTACAATGGAGTTCTTAAAAACTACCTTCTCCTATTCTTTAAAGTTAATTTAAATTAAAGCAAGATTCCTTCAACTTAAAACTCCTCCTTAACAAGTCATAATAACAAGTCATAATAACTAAATTGTCTGTTCTAATAAGAACAGAATCGACAGACAGGCTGTCTGTACGCAGTGTCAGTGAAAAAAGTAAGGCATAAGTGATTTTTAAAAAATTATGCTTCCAAAGTTTAGCTTGGTTTGAAGAACAAGCCACAGATATCCAGCATATCTTCAGATCCTATTTTTAATAAAAATTAAAGCCAAAAGAGCACTACATAGCTCTCATATGCTTTTTATAAGTATTACTTTAAAAACAAAAGAAAAAAAAAAGCCAACCTCAGACACCTATAAAGTACTACTGAAGACAGTGGTCACTTAGAGGAAAAGGAGTTTAAATTAACCAAACCCTCAAAAAGCAGCCACCCAAGACAGACAAGGAATACTTCTAAAAATAAGAAAGGATTTAGAAAACACCTTGAATCTCCATTTTGTCCTAGCCTTCTGCTATTCAGCATTTTGCACGATGAAAGGACAATAAATCAGATAATTTAATGACTTAAGACTCCGTATCATATACACTATTATAACATCTGGATTTAACAGTCTTGTAAATGATGTGGTTTAGGTTGATGGTTAAGAGAACATCACATAGTGCTCTTCTTGACACACATGACACTTACTAAACAATGTCTAAAATGAAGTGCTAGATTTAAACATAGTGCAGAAATACATTGGAAGTTTATAGAAAAAATAGCCTTTGAGAAATTGTATTTATCACTCTAAACAAACTCTGGAAAACAACATTTATACTGTACTACTTTCAAAGTTGTGCCAAACAATTTAGTTATGTGTTGTGCTGTTTAACAGCAAATTCATGAATTGGAAATGTCAGAATTCATTGTTAGAACAGTAACAATGTATCAACTGAATAAATGATGCCGATCAAGACTTCTTTAAAAGTCAGTTTTGGTTTTATTACTTTTCTGTACCTTAAAATCTCATTATCTTTGTTCCCTATGTCTGCATCAAATGAACATACTTACCCGTCTCATGTCAGGATCACTAGTGTTGACAACTTTAGGCAAAAGCACAAATATCAGTAACGGAAGAACCATCATCATCACCTACATAGAAAACAGCAAGGATTTCTTCAGCTTATTTGTCGCTACAGACATTTTTAGACACACTGACATAAAGCTTTTAGCTAGACAGACAAATTCTATAACTACTGCATTCTGAGTCCGTAACCTAGTAACAGTAATCTACTTGTCAGGGAAGAAATCTGATAAAGCAGTATTATGTTTTAAATAACAGATTTCAAACTTGGACCATTAAAGTAAATACTTGTTATCTCTTTCAACTGTTATAATTACAATCTTGCAGCTGATCCCCACACTACTAGAACAACATCATGTTGTCAAAGGAACCAGACTATGGGCTATTTTCAAAGTATATACATTAACAGAGTGGCTGTGTAGGGAGCAGAGGTCATAGGGAAACTTTCTATTTGTAAAGAAGTAAAAACCAAAGAAATAAAACAATCCTCTCAGAAGAACAAAGTGTGCACATCTTTTCTCAATTACTTTATTCCTAGTGTTCTGAAGAATAGCTATACTTGGATTTGTAGCATACTTTTAACTTCCGTGTTGCTTGTACGTACCATAGGGTTCATGAGGAAATCTGTCCATCCCCAAGATTCTCTCTTTATAAAGTACGAAGGAGGTCCAGAAGATTTCATCTGAAGTGGGTATGGCAGCCTAACAACTTCAGAGGTTTTTATGTAATTCACATATCTTGCTCTAATGAACAAAATGTAAACAATCAAAAACATAGACACAAACTTTAACAAAAAATAAAGATTATTTAATAATATTCCAAACAAAGTTTTAATACTAGACTACAAACAGCACCATCTGCTAGGCAGTGTCAGCTAGGCTCCACATTTCAGAAGCTAATTTCTTTCAGCAGCATACTTCATGGAATCAAATGATACTTTACCTTTTTTCCAGGCCAGCTACTAAGCAGGCTGAAAAACTCGATATGCAAAACAGACCCGCAGATCATAAACACCAGAACTATTTGTTCAAATGTGACTTCCACAAAACATTTTTTTCCTCACCTTGTTAATGAGCAAAAAAAGCTACAATGTTTAAAGAGAAGGTACAGCTTTGAACACTGTAGTGTAGCTTAAATAGAGTTTGTTCAGGGCAACAATTATTTATATAAGAAATTAATACCACCTTTTCCCTAAGTGCATTACTTTGCATTTATCAACACCGAACCTCAGTCTTTATGACTTTATAAGGTCTTTCCATAGTTCTTCACTAGTATTCTTCACTTGGGCCTAGTACCAAGTAACTATCTAAATATTACCTCCTAACTTTGTCACTTTTCGCCCTTCTTTCATGATTTATGAATATTTGTCCACCTTGTGCAACTCCAGGGATGACTTCTGCCCACTACAAAAGAAATAATTTATTCCTTCTGAATTTTTCACCAAATACTCCTCCATGGAACATCTTTATGTCCCACCTTATGACTACATGTTTTCTTCAAAAGCTTTTGAGATTTTTCAAGTAGATCTTATCAAACATATCTGTTATCCATAAGCTGTTTCCTTTTTCTAAGAATTCCAGTAGGTTTTTTTAAGGCAGAATTTCCCTTAGAGAAGTCCAGTTGGCAATATGGAGAGTGGGACTGAGTGCAGCCTCAGCAAGTTTGCTGATGACACCAAACTGTGTGGTGCAGTCAACACGCTGGAAGGGAGGGATGCCATCTAGAGGGACCTGGACAGGCTGGAGAGGTGGGCCCGTACCAACCTCATGAAGTTCAATAAGGGCACGTGCAAGGTCCTGCACATGGGTCGTTGTAATCCCAAGCACAAATACAGGCTGGGCAGAGAATGGATTGAGAACAGCCCTGAGGAGAAGGACACTGGGGTGTTCTTTGATGAGAAGCTCAACATGAGCTTCTGACAAACTGCGCTTGCAGCCCAGAAAGCCAACCGCATCCTGGGCTGCATCAAAAGCAGTGGTGCCAGCAGGTCGAGGGAGGTGATTCTGCTCCTCTTCTCTTGTGAGACCCCATCTGGAGTACTGTGTCCAGTTCTGGAGCCCCCAACATAAGGACATGGGCCTGTCGGAGCGAGTCCAGAGGAGGGACACAAGATGATCAGAGGGCTGGAGCACCTCTCCTGTGAGGACAGGCTGAGAGAGTTGGAGTTGTTCAGTCTGGAGAAGAGAAAGCTCCAGGGAGACCTTCTTGCAACGTTCTAGTACTGCAAGGAGGCCTACAAGAAAGATGGAGAGGGACTTTTGACAAGGGCATGTAATGTTAGGACAAGGCGCAACGGTTTTAAACTGGAAGAGGGTAGATTTAGATTAGATAGAAGGAAGAAATTCTTGACTGTGATGGTGGTGAGGCACTGGAACTGGCTGCCCAGGGAAGATGTGGATGCCTCATCTCTGGAAGCGTTCAAGGCCAGGCTTGATGCGGCTTTGAGCAACCTGGTGTAGTGAAAGATGTCCCTGCCCATGGCAGGGGAGTTGGAACTAGATAATTTTTAAGATTCCTTCCAACTCAAACCATTCTATGATTCTAAGTGAGAGCTTATACACACTATAGTGCATATTTCACTGAGTTCCTTTTGTATTTATTACATGTTAATGGTTGACAGTGAGATATTAATGAAGCATAAAAATAAAAATTTCATTAAGTTTCAGCAAAAATTTAAGCAGAAACCAATTGTGTTATTATTATTATAAATAGATTGTTTGCACTTTCAGTTTGAGATTTCAATTTTCAACTTCTCCTAAAAATACTGCTGCAGTGTTTACATTGATGTTTGTCCTTCTAAAATGTAACAACATCTTTTATAAGATACTGTAAAAGACAAACTTGAAGTTAAGATACAACATGTGTGCCTGTATATAGAAAAATGAACTACAAACATGTTCATTTAAATGAAAATCACCTTTTTAGAAAGGATAGTAATTTTTCTGTATTACTTACTGCATAGTGTGCAGTCACAGACACACAGTTATAGTTGTTAGGGATAACGTATCTGGCAATAACATAAAATACAGAAATATTGCAGGCTGGCAACTACCAGCATTTGCCAGTAACTGTAAGGAGTATCTTACTGAGGTGTAAAAGAATTATTTTAGAATTTAGAATTAGAATTTCATTGTGCCAAGTCTTGACAGAACATTTACCAACAAAGAAAGGAAAAAGGGAAGGAAAAAAAAAAGGTATTTGTAAAGATAAAGCAGTTAACTGATTTATGTCTAGATTTTATTTCAGGATAGCTGCATAAGTAAATAACTAAACAAACAGAAGGACTCTTTTTATCTATTTCCTCTTATTTAAGGCCATAATATGAAAGGAAGAAAGAAATCTGTCTTTGAAGAAATGTGTTCCTAGAAGTGATGTTAAAAGAAGCTGAAACATACAGCCTGAAATGGAACATCAGATCTACTGTACTGTTGTGCTGGTTTTGTTTAGTGAGGCAGGGCTACAGAGGCAGCTTCTGCAAGAAGCTGCTAGAAGTCGCTCCCCTTTGTCCAGTGGACTCAGTTGGGCAGACCCGCTGCTGGCCAGGGCCGAGCCAACTGGTGGCAGAATGTTCCCTGATAACGCCTCTGCGATAAGAAGCTGAGTGAAGAAGCTGAAGCAGGAAGCAGAGAGGGGGAGGCGCGAGCTTTGTGGGCCTTGAAGGCTTCACCCTCTGGCCTCCCACTAGGCAGCTGTCTGGGCTTGACTTGGCCCAGCACGGCTGCAAGAAGTAAAGACCAGAGATGTGAAGAGAACCTGAGAGGTGTCTGCCTGAGCTGATTGTGAAGAATTTCTTGTGAGAGGAATGGCTGCAGACGCCAAGGTCAGTGAAGAAGGAGGGGGAGGAGTAATGCAGCTCCTGGCCAGAATTCCCCTGCAGCCTGGGGTGCACCCATGGTGGAGCAGGCTGTCCCCCTGCAGCCCATGGAGGTCCACGGAGGAGCAGAGATCCACCTGCACCCGTGGAGGACCCCACACCGGGACAGATGGATGCCTGAAAGAGGCTGTGGCCCACGGAGGGCTCACGCTGGGACAGCCATTCCGGAGGGACTGCACCTCATGGAAAAACGACCCATGCTGGAGCAGTTTATCAATGACTGTGGCCCGTGGGAGGGACCCCATGCTGGAGCAGGGGAGGAATGTGAGGAGGTTTTCCCCCGAGGAGCAAGGAGCGGTGTAAAGTGACATGTAATGAACTCAGCATAACCCCCATTCCCCATTCCTCTGTGTGCTGCTTGCCGGGGCAAGGAGGTATAGATAACTGAACACAAAGTTAAGCCAGGAAGAGGGAGGGGTGTGGGGAGGTTATTTTGTTCTCTTTCTCATTATCCTGCTTTGGTTTTAACAATAAATAAATAGTTTTCCCCAAGTCAAGTCTGTTTTCCCCATAACAGTAACTTTAAAGATCTCTCCCTGTCCTTATCTCAAACATAAAGCCTTTTTTTTTTTTTCTTATATTAGATCTCCCTATTCCATTGGAGGGGAGTGAGGTTAAACTACGACAACTGTTTACATTACTTCTTATATTGTGCTGTCAATCATACATAATAGATCAATACAGAAGCAAATCCGAAAAGGCTCACCTCATTTTACCTTTTGAAGTTATGTCAACTCGCACGGGCTCAAATTTATGAGCAGGGGATATAACTTCCACTACATAAGATCCTGAAGGTACATCATGAACCACAAAACTTCCATCTGTCCTGAAACACAGTAAGTTTCATTATATTTCAATATGCTCCAGTACACAAGAGAGGGTGCCTTATTTTTTTAAAGAAAAAAATATGTAATAGTATCATTTTGTATTATAAACATATAAATTATGACCAATGTTACGTTGGTCATAACAACAATGACCAGAAGAAAAATTTAAATCGCTCAGCACTCATATCAAGCCCCTTAAGGTCATCAATGTGTGTCACAACAGTAGCAGAAATTACAAGTTACATTAAAGATTTTCCCATTCCCTCAAGCTATTGTCCTGTTGGAGGAATAATTTAACAGCCTAACTAAGATCTGAAATGGTTATGTTTAATGTATTCAAATGATGGCAGAATTGACTTACACCTTCCTTCCTCCTTCTGAAATATATACAATGAAGTTTACTTTGCTTCAGTACTTCTACTGGAAGCAAAAAAAGCAAAAATTGGCATCCTACGTAGTGTGGGTAGATACTAGAGATGACTTGCAATGCACAAAAATTGTGATTTGTACCCTTATTGCAAATTAAGAGGTTTTTACTTTTAATTGCTCCCTTTAGGATTAGCCCACGCTGGAAAGCTCTGTCACAGCAATAAGGAACTAAGCGTTCTGAACATATACAGACTTTTAGAACAGACTGCTTGTATTTTAAAATACAAAACTTCAATATTCAGTGAAAATATTAGTAAAAGGATACTTGAACACTTCAGCACCAGTTGCCATTATCTTAAAGTACAGAAGCTTGCAGTTTTTCCCCTATATGCTTCCAGAATTTTCCAGGAAAAAACACCTAGTGTTGTCTAGTCTTTTAAAATTAATATGAAAGATATCTCTCATAAAAATAAGAGCCAAATTTAAGACAAAAAAAAAACTTGTTCAAAGGGGAAAAAAATAAACCCTGCTACATTAGAAACTCACATCAGGAAAAAAAATAAATTAATCCCCCAAAAGAATTTTGTCCTTATATCCTTCAGATAAGTTCTCTCTCTCAAAGATGTACATCACTTAAGAACCTTTCCACCACAAAGAGAGAAGCATATAAACACTGCTGTGTAGGTGGGTTTCACTAATACTTTATGTGATGTTTTTAACCTTGCTCACATTGTCTTATATTGCAACTGATTTAAGGGTGTTTCTCTAGGTATTTCCTTTTAATTTTTCATTCTTTACTTTGGTAAAATTCAATTACGGGGTTTTTAAAAAATATTTTAAAAAATAATGACAAAGCAAATGACAAAGCAAATCCCTGCTTCCTCCACTGGTATCCAATACTGCCTTTTTAGAGGAAAAAGGGTGTCATTTTTATTACAGTGGGGAAATGAAACATTTTTAAAATGCTTGTACTAGAGAATGACTCTTGAAACACTAAAACAGCAACTTTGCTATACATTTAAATCCATCACTAAAGGTGAAGGATCTTTCTACTGAGCCTGAAATACCACTGTTATTTAAGAAAAGTGTTCTTTCTTCTAACACAGTTCTTAATAAAAGTATACTACCATTCAGCACTGTGATTTTTGAAACTGATAAAAAAAATCCCAACCATCATCAAAGCATTTTTGCTAAAATGTTCCATGCTTATGGTAGCACAATATCTACAAATATGTTTATCAAACGGAATAACTTATATAATATTAATTCCTTGGCTTTAAGTTATATCAATATAATTTGGTAAGTCTAAAAATAGACATTATGAAATTAATGTAACCAGTAGATCTTGATATCTAGATCACACTGTAATAAATGTTATGTTCTTAGCTAACATTATTTCCTCATATCTCAGACAACTTGAGTTCCAAGTAAGCATTTGGAAACATACCAACTTCATGGTATTTACTAAATCAGCTCCTAAACATGATGTCAGGCTCCCACAACTTGGTTGTACTGGCTTATCAGGTGCTACACGGACAAGATTCTGCAAATTCTGCAGAGTAAAATCAGTTGTATTAACCTATCGACGGTTCCCAGAGACAAAGTTCAGTTCAACTTTTACTTCAGAGGGAATAATTAAAAATTATTTGCATTTATGAGATGGTATATCTTAATTCCATACAAACTTTCTCATTTTAATTCCATTATTTTTAAAGCAATGTATTATACTCTACTAAAAATAATAAAAAGGATTTTAAAATTAGCTTCTCCTCTTGAAGCTATGAGATCAGTTCAATTCTTAATTCTGAGGACATTTTCTATGTCTTAATATCTCTAGATCCTTTGCTGATCTGAATATACCTGCTACCACCTGAGACTAAATAAGCTAGTGTGATTTTTGGCTTCCAAATGCATTTACACGATCTTGTGTGAAGGACTAAAGCCATATCCCTTGAAATAGCTTTCACTGGTACAGTGAAAAAGTTTTTCACGGGTATTGCAATAAATAACTACAATTGTAACTTTCTGCCATAAACAACCATTTCTCCAGAATGAGCAAATTCTTAGCTAAGGAGAGCGTCTTAAAAAACAAATGACAGATTTGCACCCACAAAAGTGGAGAACACTGTACTCCAGAATTTAATGCAAACGTGTTTGGTGTTTTTAATTAAAATTCAGTTCGAATTTTTGATCACTGAAAAGCCAGCAGCCCTAGTCACCAATTTGGTTACGTCTGCAGGAGGCTCAGCACAGCACCTACACCACTACAGGTTCCCACTACGGGCCTGGTCGCTTCCAAAACCTTACTGATGCAAGCGTTCCAGTAAAGACAAAGTCGGACGCGAAACGCCCATCTCCCCAGCTCTGCGCTGCCAACTGGGACAGGGCCGCTAACTGGTAGCGAGCTGCTCCCTCCGGCCGCCATCTTACGGCCGCAGCAGGAGAAGAAGGGACGGTAAGCCTGCCAGCGCCGCGGAGGCGGAGGGTGCCTCCGAGCGGCCCCCGCCGCACAGGCCGACATCGGCCCAGGCCCGGCGAGGGACGCTCACCTCCCCGCCGGGACCGAGCCCCCGCCCCGCCCCGCCCCGCCCGCCGCTCACTTCAGGAAGCCGACGTGCTCCTCCCCGTCCACCAGCACCCGGGCCCCCGCGATCCAGTCCTGCGGCTTCACCCCGGGCACCACGGCCCGGCCCTCGATCTTAAACCGCTCCCCGGGGCCCGCGCCGCCCGCTGACTCCGCCGCCCCAACTGCCTCCGAGCCCCGGGCGCCATCGGGCAGCGGCGACACAAAAAGCCAAAGCAGCAGCAGCAGCAGGTACGCAGCCCCGCGCCGCGCCGCCATCGCGCTCCCGCCTCCTTGGCGGGGCGGGGCGGGGCGCGGCGGGAGCGCGGCGCACGCGCCGAGCGCGAGCCGTCGCCGCCCGGCAGCGCCGCCGCGAGCTTGCCGCGCGTGCGCACCAGGCAGGCGGGAAAGGGCTCCGAGGCCGTGCGCATGCGCGGATGAGACGGCGGCGCGCCTTCGCGAGGCGGCGCACGGCGCCCTGGCGAATGAGGGAGCGGGAGGCGGCCGGCCGTGGCGGGTAGCGCGGCGGGAGGGCGCCCAGGGCGTCTCTCGGCGGCGGCAGCTTCCCTCTGAGCGGGGCCGGGCCCTTCGCCTCCAGCCCCGCACCTCGGGGAGAGCACCGGGGAGGTGAGGGAGGCACCTGCCCCTTACCAGAGGCGATCGAGGCACTCCAGGGCTGGCTGTCCGTCCGCGGAGATCTTTTGGACCTTGCAGCTGGGCCCTAAAAGCAGCACAGTTGCTAAAACCGTTCTGCGGGGCTCACTGTAACTCGGGCACGGGCAACTTGCAACCTGGATTATCTGTTGCCTCACGCAATTGTTCCCCAAGTCGCTTATTCCAAGATAATGATTGAAGTGGGCGTTGGAAGAGCAGGGAGGGCTCCTTTGTTTTTCAGTTTGTGAGTAAAAACAAGGGATATGATAATTTGCTACTTAAAATGTGGAATAACGCAAGTGGGAAACTGAAGAATGTAAATAAATGACACTGTCCCGCACGACATCCTTCTCTCTAAACTAGAGGGGCATGGGTTTGATGGATGGACCACTCGGTGGATAAGGAGTTGGCTGGATGGCCGCACTCAGAGAGTGGTGGTCAACAGTTCGATGTCCAAGTGGAGACCGGTCACAAGTGGCATTCCTCAGAGGTCCATGTTGGGCCCAGCCCTGTTCAACATCTTTGTCGGCGACATGGACAGTGGGATAGAGTGCACCCTCAGCAAGTTCGCCAATGACACCAAGCTGTGTGGTGCCGTCGACACGCTGGAAGGGAGGGATGCCATCCAGAGGGACCTGGACAGGCTGCAGGGGTGGGCCCGTGCCAAACTCATGAAGTTCAACCAGGCCAAGTGCAAGGCCCTGGACCTGGGTCGTGGCAATCCCAGGCACAAATACAGGCTGGGCGGAGAATGGATTGAGAGCAGCCCTGAGGAGAAAGACTTGGGAGTGCTGGTGGACGAGAAGCTCAACATGAGCCAGCAATGTGCCCTTGTGGCCCAGAAGGCCAAACACATCCTGGGCTGCATCAAGAGGAGCGTGGCCAGCAGGTTGAGGGAGGTGATTCTGCCCCTCTACTCTGCCCTGGTGAGACCCCACCTGGAGTACTGCATCCAGTTCTGGAGTCCCCAACATAAGAAGGACATGGACCAGTTGGAGAAGGTCCAGAGGAGGGCCACAAAGATGATCAGAGGGCTGGAGCACCTCTCCTATGAAGACAGGCTGAGAGAGTTGGGGCTGTTCAGCCTGGAGAAGAGGAGGCTCCGGGGAGACCTGATAGCGGTCTTCCAGTTCCTCAAGGGGGCCTACAGGAAAGATGGGGAGAGGCTGTTCAGTAGAGCCTGTTGTGACAGGACGAGGGGTAATAGTCTTAAAATAGAGGGAGGTAGATTTAGATTGGATATTAGGATAAAAATTTTTACAATGCGAGTTGTAGAACATTGGAACAGGTTGCCCAGAGAGGTGGTGGAAGCCCCATCCCTGGAAACATTCAAGGCCAGGCTGGATGAGGCTCTGAGCAACCTGATCTAGTCAGGGATGTCCCTGCTCCTTGCAGGGGGGTTGGACTAGATGACCTTTGAAGGTCCCTTGCAACTCTAGCCATTCTATGATTCTATGAAATGTGTAAAAAGTAGATGTATCTTCTTTCGTAATGGATGTATTTGGAATTAAGACATATTAGTTTTAAGTTAAATCTTAATAGTTACTATGCAAAGAAACTAAAAGCTTAAAAAATAAAAAGATTTAAATTAGTCATTAAATCAAGGCCTAAAGTGTTTTTTTTTTTTAACCATTGATAGCATTGCAGTTTGTTTCTGATGAATAACTAGAATGTGTTGACAGTACAATAGCATGAAAAGCTGTTACTTAGTAGGCACAGATTTAAAGGAGAGGCCAAGAGGGCTGTAGTGCCTTCCCTACTCCCATTTTTGCTTTACATGTTATGTCATACATATTCATTGTCATGGTCTGGCTACACCTGTCTGTTTTTACCTGTTACATATGTCAGAGTTAATTATTAAACAGTGTTTTCAAAGTGTTCAATTATCAAGCATTATTATGTTCAGGGATGATGAACCTGGTTATCAGCTGATACTCAATAAAAACATTATATTACACCAGGCATGACTTTGAAAGCGTATGTCACCCCACATGAGTGGGATAATGTTCATTATTCCTCTGGTAGTATTTTTGAGCTGCCTTTACTTTAAAGACAACCAGGAAGACAGATGATTGATTAGGTTCTTCTGTCACATAAACTCACAAAAGCAAGAAACTCCAGCAGTTTTGGGGGTCGAAACCTAAGAATGCTAGAACTGAATGGCGTTAGAAAGTACCTTCTCTGAATTGAGTGAGTTATAACACCGCAGAAAGACATCATCTTCATAAGTGACATCTCCTGTTACTAGTTTTTATGTGCAGCTAGTGCGAAAATGCTCCTATTGTTTAAATATCTTCAAGGAGCTGTATTAGGATGTTGTCAGACCACCTAGAATGATCTCTCCAGTTTTAAGGATTTCTTCAACCAAATAATTTATTTTTATAACCTACAGTTACTAGGTTTAAAGCCTTGTGAACCCAAAGAAAAGAAAACCTCATTTACTCTTTCATACTCTAATCCAAGAGGCTTCTCTCTTTCTATCATCCTGCTAACAAACTGACAAGTTACTTAAACAGCCTCTTGGCTAGGATCCCATCCTCATGTAGAAACCTTGACTGGGTGCAGCTTCCATTGCAGAGGCATATCTTTATTTATATATGCGAGTTTCTCATAGCTGTACTGGCACGCAACCTTTTTAATGTTAGGTAAACAGTCCCTTCTCTCATTCTGGAGCTACTTTACATATTAATAGGTCCATTTCATACAAATAGATACATCAGTTACCATATTTTTGAGTGCACACGACAGAGAAAATAATTGATTTGGTTGATTACTGCCTTTTCAGTTAAGACTAGCTATAACAGCCTCTCAGTTTGACTGGATTGTGCAATTCTATTTGTGAGTTTTGGTATCATGCTGTGGGTGTTTGCCTTCTAGGTAAAAAGAACAAAACCCAGAACAAAAGTAATACAAATGGAAACAAAGAAATAAAAGTGTCCAGGTATAAATTTATCAAAATAGAACCAAATATAACCAAGTACTCATTTTCTTAGTACATCATCTGGGAGATGCTACCTGTTTTTTTTTTTTCTGGAAGGAATTTCACTACTGGTAAAGTTGTGTCTGCAGCTTGATGTCAAGTGAATCCTTGATCAGAAGAGACAGATGAAACTGCTAAGCAACAATTTCAGCTCAATTGAGCTGAAACAACTGAGCAATTCCACCAACCTGCTGAAAGTGCAATCAAGGATGACTTTCATGTTTTATAGCTGTCTCTTCACTGATGGATTCACTCCCTGAGTAAAAGCTATGTAGAAACAAGCAAGTTTCTGAAAAGTTCTACCCTGCTCACAAGCAAATTTTTGGTTTTGTCTGAGTTACTTCAACCAGCTGTCACTAATGCTACCGAACTGTCAGCCAGATGGATGAGAGCTGACAGTCCCTGATGGGTAGAACAAAGAGGAGGTCTAGACTAATGTAATGCCATCACACTGATAGCACTGAAATCCGTATCTCCAGACTCTTGACACTTTTGGTCTCATGTACAAACCAAAAAAAGCAGAGGAGACCCATTAAATCCCTCTGTGCTCAGAATGCAACATCAAAATCCATGAGCATCATAGCCTTTACAGAGAATCATGTATTCTGGGATACTGGTGGATACTCTTAAGTAGCAAGAGAGGTTTTTTTTCTCTCCTGAGGGTAAAAGGAGTTTACAAAAATACAGCGGAACTTATTTTTGTGCTGAATCATTTTCACAGTCTGAACGCTAGCAAAACTTGCTGTATACATTTTTTGCTTACAGTCCATCATTAGTAAAGTATTTTCATAAACTTTAATTCACCTTTGAACATCTCAGTGCAATTGCTCTGAAAACCTCTCTTTCTATAGAGCTGATAGCACTTCAGCTAGTATTTAAATGTTTTTGCTTTTGAAAATGTAGATCATCCTGCCATTGATACTGGTTTACTTTAAAACACTGGAACACAAGCAAGAGCAGCCCACAATCCATTTTGCGTGTGATTCAGGCAGCGTATGCAAAGCTGTTGGCTTTCAGCAGACAAGCAGGGAGCAGCTTCAGCCATCTGCCTCTAATCTTACTGTAGTCTTTGAGTCAGCCCTCCAGTACAGGAACACGGGTAACACCCAGCACACCAGATGAACAATGCTCACAGGTGTTCAGTGGAAGCAAAGACACAGACGTGGCTGATATGAAGAATAAATAAGAATTAGATGTGCAT
The DNA here is from genome assembly GCA_009806455.1 of Tetrax tetrax. Lineage (NCBI taxonomy): Eukaryota > Metazoa > Chordata > Aves > Otidiformes > Otididae > Tetrax > Tetrax tetrax. The sequence continues at coordinate 776,667 of WHYT01017014.1, forward strand.
CAGAATACTCCTACCTACATTGTTGGGTCTGTTTTTTTTTTTTTTCTGAGAAACTAATTAGAAGCGAGAAGAAATCAAAATGCCCACCCAAGCAAGCAGATCTATGAGAACAGACAAACTGAAGGTAGATAGAAGAATTCAGCATAAAGGTACTGTGAAAGGCCACAGCCAGTAAGTAATTTACTGAGCTCTCTTTCACAAGGAGCTTTACTATGATTAAACATAGAATTAAAAATTGTACAGCTTATTTCCTTCATCATTGATTTTATTTTATTTTATTTTTTTTAACTAAATGCATTGTAGCGTGGAATAATTATGCCATCTACTGGCAATTTACAGTGCCACACTAGAAACATTTACCTAGTTTAACATAAGAACATGGACAGAGTAAGTCAGGATTGCAGCCTGGATTCAGTGACAGTGTTTGTGCTGTTGTGAATATAAGATGCTCTGAGGGGGTCTTACTTCCAATTTGGGGCAGAAAGGTGCGCAGGCTGCATCTTGACTTGCTCAAGAATACCAGTCTGCTTCAAAAAGATTGCCCATCTGTGCTCTGGATATTATAGAATTATAGAATCATAGAATGGTTAGAGTTGGAAGGGACCTTCAAAGGTCATCTAGTCCAACCCCCCTGCAAGAAGCAGGGACCTCCCTGACTAGATCAGGTTGCTCAGAGCCTCATCCAGCCTGGCCTTGAACGTTTCCAGGGATGGGGCACCCACCACCTCTCTGGGCAACCTGTTCCAGT
>WHYT01017015.1:0-31000 GCA_009806455.1 Tetrax tetrax
CGGGCTGGGCAGGGGGGGGCAGGACCGGACGGCAGAAGCTGGTGCAGGGCCCGGCCGAGTTCCACCGACAGCTTGCCACGCGTGGTGCTGGCCACGCCACGCTGACTTGCCCCACGCAGCCGTGGGAGGCCTCACTGGTTCCAGAGCCTTAAAGCTACCTATGAAAATGATTTGGGAAACAAGTTACAGGGTTTTTTTTTTTCCTCCCTGTGGCTGAGTAAAAATGATTTGTTTATAGAGAGTCATTAATTTGGATTACGTCTATGCATGAATTTTAAATGGATCGCTGTTCCTCAGTGGCATGGATACTGTTCCAGGATATAAGTGTTGTAATGCAAATTAATTTTACTCACTTCCAAAGTGGATTTGAAATTAGCATCCACACAGGATATTAATTAGAAGTAGCTTTTGCATCTACAAAATAAATCTTGAATCCCACAGTTCTTTTGGGGTCAGAGAGTCCTGTGGCAAGGTCAGACTAAGGTATTTGAAATGTACCACTTATCTCGTAGTCATTGCTTTCAAAAAGTCAGAACACACTTAGTGTAAAGGCTTTCTTCATACTAAACCAGAGAGGCAGATCACCCTATTTTAAACTTCTTCTAGACAGCATAATGTATTATTAAAAATTCCTAAGAGGGTATTAAAAGTAATTATTTCTAAGGGTATGGAGATGGGAATATGTTATTGTGAGGTAAGGTAAGGTGTAAACTTGCTGCATATCTTCTATGCTGTGGTTTGCCTTGTGTGCTTACTTTTACCCTGTGGTAAACGTGAAGCTACCCCAGTATGAAAGAAGTATCTCTCTAACTTGAGACATCTCGGTAAGCACCGTAGCAGAACAGTAATATTTTAATTTCTCCTTAATGACTTATGCTCACACATACATCTAACACACGAGTGCTGTCAATTTCTGACTACAGTGGTGTCCTATGGCAACGTGTTCCTCCAGTTGACCAAAAAGAGCTGTCAAACCAGGTGACAAATGAAGAGTGCAGACTTCAGTGCTGAGAGAGGCCAGCCTGTGAGTAATGGTCTGTCACTGCCCTCAGATCATGAGCTGTTTGCATAACTTTAGCTCAGGACAAATCCAAGCCGAAGATGACGGATGATGCCATATAAGCTTTCCCAGTTGCTCCAGTTGGCTCATTCTGGTCTGATCTAGATCAACTGGGCCCCAAGGTCATTAGCACTCCAGAGCCATTTATTGGCAAGGGTGACAGAGTTTGTGGCCTCTCTTCCACTGTTCTGAAGGATGACAAAGAGAAGGTAAACAAATAAGAGGAGTTATCTGCTACTCAGGGTCTACTCTGAAACCTCAGCAGTAGGGAGGAGAAGGGATGAGACAGACTATCGTAACGTTGGCTAGAGCTGTTCCTTCATAGGAGCCATGGCCCAGCTGATGTCTCTGGTGTGCGTGTGATTCCTCTATGCACAGATGAGAGCAGTGTCATACTCTCCTCAGGATTTAGCCACTTCCTAAATTTGTGGTTGGGTGAGAATAGTATGTTGTGTTTGATGGCCTCAGAAAGTGACTAAAATTAGAAATTGAGGTGGATGCCATTTCCAACTTTTTTGGACCAATGCTCATGGCTGGCATTTCCCCCTTATCCTTCCTTCTTGTCCTGCAAGTTAGCTACTTCTTATCATCCTTAGGGGAATTCTTCCTGCTCCTGCTCTAGGCAGAACCTTTTTCCTTGGCAGGTGACGGCAGGCATCTTCCCTGTGCTTCCCTATGCCTTCCTTTTGGTTTGAGGTTCAAACAAAAACAGCCACTGAAGTCACACAGACCCTGATAACCCAATTTTCATCATTAATCTCCCCTCCTTGTCGCTTAGCCTTCTTCTCTCTATTTCCTTGGAAACCATCACATGTGAGAATCATGGTCATGGGGGAACTGAGTCTCACAGAGGGTTCTGGTAATGCACCCATCCCTCTTCCCCATGGTCAGGCTTGGACTACTCTTTGCTATATTTTCACTGGGGAAAAAAAAAACCCAAAAATACAAAAAACCAAACCTGTTAATTCAGCAAGTCAAAAAATCAGGGAAGGAAAAGGCTTCTCAGTGAAGCCAGGGGCCTCCAACAAATGAAAAGGAGAAGGAAGAGCAACTGTACATAGCCTGTGACTTGGTGAATGCTGCCACATATGCATCTGAGTTTCTTGACTGAAACTGTGCATTACAGTGAGTGGGGAAAGTTCAGAGTGAGGAGGGCACCCTGTGTCGGTAAGGGTCTGTCAAATAATCCTTTCCTCACGCTCACATCCACTCCTTTGGGCACAGCACTGATTGTTAGGACAGCTATGGCCTCCCTCCTTTTGTCTCTTTTCCATTCATTCAAGCTTCTAAATGTGGCAACACTGGTTTGAGTATAATCTGCTCTTAATACTCAGGTCTAGGACTTGTTACAGTTCAGCTTGTTTCTTAGGATCCTCCATGGCATTATTACCATTCCAGAATTCAGGCAAAGTCCTCTCTGTGACACCTGTCTGAGGAACCTCCTCCTCCCTCCCAAGGATGTTCTTGGAACTGAAGACCATCTCATTTCAGTTCTGCAGTGAGTCCCTCTCCAGACTGTCTAACCTGAACGCTAAAAGATACTTGAGGGCAAATTTTCCATTCTGCATCCCTAAGTGTCAGTAGGGTTTCATTGTTCATCTGGATTTAATCCCTTCATTCTTCCCATAGCTCTCCACCATCCATTTTGTGTTAAAGGTCCCAGTAAATCCAGAACTGCGTTTCTGCTCACTTCTGTTTAGATGGAAATTTCTGTCAGATCTTCTGGACTCTGAGGTTAGGTCCTTTGGAGAAAGGAGAGAATTTCAGTCAGTCTTTCCAAACCTCTGAAATTTGTGCTCATATCAGGACCCGGAAGGGAAGCGAGTTTCACACGGATGGGGACTTTGCTGAAAGAGTGTAACCTGTCTCTGACCCCAGTGACCTCAGTTTGTAAGCAAACAGCAGCATTAAAAATAAATATGTTTTGCCCCCACCTCCATGTTGTTAGTATTTTGTGTGAAAGGATGGCTGAGTTGGTGGACTGACTTTTCCTTTTTCTTTCCTTTTTCTTTGTTTAGCTTAAAAATAAGTTGTCATTTTCAAGAGGCATGACCCAGCCCGAGGCCTTTTCACTTCTTTGTTTGTTCTGAAGTGGGACCATAGTTTCCCCCTTTCAAGCAGCCTTGGCTTCAGGCATCTCAGCAGAGTGAGGAGTTGCTGGTCCAATTCTGTGTAACTGGTCCAAATCTGTGTAACTTCTTCTTTCCAGCCAGTTGTTCTACTTCTGGAACACCAGTACAAGTCTCCTCCGTCCTCCTCCCTGCTGCCTTATCAGAAACCCAGCCTAAGACCCGTATGGGCCTCTTGCCAACACATAACTCTGCTCTAACATGGGATGAAACTCTTGGTACTGCCTTTTTAAACTTGTTTTTCAGGTAGTCCCTACCCTTTGAACACTGATATTTTTCAGACTGTCATTCAAACACTTCATCAGGTCTCAACCCCAGCCTCTGAACTTAACAAATCTATGTGCCTAATTTTTGTGGACTACAGTAAAACAGAACAGAACTTTCTGAAGTGCCTAAGATATTCTATTCCAGTGGATTCCTCTAGGAACTCCTACACATGTACAAAACATCACTTCCAAAGTTGGGCACAAAAATGTTATACTTCCTCCATGAGTAATTAAGCTTGGATGTCCCTGTGACAAGAACTCTGTGAGTTCCAAAAGCATGCTGGCATGGCTGCATGTCCTAAGGTGGGCCAGGGCTATCAACGTTAATGGTAACAAATGGGTTTTGGGAAGGATATAAAATCTTACATTTTCCAATTGGAATCAATCTGTAGAAAGTCGGAGAAGTCCTTCATGTGGAAGATCATATTGGCCTATGATGACAATCAGTCAGCCTTTAAAGTACAATGCTATGCTCTGTGATTAGTATGTGCCTTTCTGCAAAGAATGAAATGAAGCCTAGGGGGCTAGCAAATTGCCAGGCTTGTTCTTGCCATTCTTCCATCTTCAGCCTCATGTCCTGCAGGCCACAGTTCTGTGGCACTGTTTGAATGCTTGCTAGATGCACAGGTGGAGCACATCCCTCCATGAGATTCCATGGCAGAATGGCAATTACTGTGTTGATCTGAGACAGGGAGGCCTAGATTAGAGCATGGAGGCATGAATCACTGCTGTTCTGGTCTTATGTCCAGTCATAATACCAGTTTCAGTTCTGCTTGTAGAAACCTTTAAGTGTCTAGGCACTAATTTTTTGGTCTTCTCCCAGAAAAAAAAAAATGATACTACTTGTTTGTTCACTCAGATCACTGCCTGCTTTGGGAATAATGCACAGTAGAACTAAAAGAAGGTGTCCTGTCAGTTAGAAAATGGAGTCTTTCAGTGCAGTAGAAAATAATCCCACAGAAATGTCCATATATTTGAAGACTTCTGAACAACCAGCTAGAACAAAGCAGTGAAACCTGATCAAAGACAAAAACTCCATCATTTAAGCTGGTTTTGTAATTGTAATACTTTATCAACAAATAGATATTGCTGGAAGGGCTGGCTGGCTGAGTTGTGCAGATGTGTAACATCTGTGCACATTTGGCCTCTGGAAAGTCTCCTAGTGATGGTTCATTCCAGAAATAATATTGGTTTTCTAGCTTTTCTCTTGAACGAATAAAGGAAAGAATGCTTTTTCCAAGGTCATTTTTGGTGAAAATGTTTTCTGGTTCAGACCAGGGGAGGCAGACTATAATAGCAAAATTAGAGTTCAGTTCTCTTTACTAAAGTAGACCACCAAAGCATTATCACAAGGGCATGTCATTGATGGCAATCTACCTTGGGCACATAGCTGTGTGTGCTGCTAGTTAACCCACAACACAGAGGGAACACAATTCTGTTTCACTATAATTTTTTTAGCATTTAAAGGAATTGAGAGTCTTGGTTGAGAAATAAATATTGCTCAAAGAGAAGCATTTTCATATATTTGGACAGCACTGGTGAAGGTTAGATCTCTATCCCAGTGTGCTGAGGTTGGCTGTTACAAGTGCACTGGCTCAGAATGAGAATGCAACATCATCAGTTGCATCCCATTCCAAATCGGATCTGCACGTGGAAATGGGCAGCAGACTGTGCTAGCTACGTCTTGCAAAATAGAGAGTATGAAGGTGAGGTGTCCCCCCATTGTCATGACAATGATGTGTGACTATGTCCCATTGAAGCGGGACATCCTAGTGTCCCATTAGGATAAGATTTCTTCAGTCAAGAGAATTTCTCAGCTTTGCCTAGAGAGGTGAAGCCATCTCCTGAGGAGGGGAGGCTATTTCACTTTTGGTTTTGCTATGAGGATCCGTATTTGTGAGGCGCTGTGAGTAAATGACTGTGCTTTCATTTTGAGCCTAATTTTTCCCTGATGTAAAAAGATGCCAGATACCAACTAGCGTAAGAAAACCTTACCTATTCTTTCTTCTTGGGTACATTGTCATCCCAATACCTGGACCTTCAGAACCAGGGTATGGTCTATAATTTCCCCAGCATTTCACCAGTGCAGACCAACTGTATAAAACATGCATTTGTCCACGCACTTGCAGGGAGCAGAAGGGACAATGCAAAAACCAGTGGCTTTACTGCTTACCTTGTTTTTGATAAGTATGTTCTGTGGTTTCTAAATTCCTTCCACATGCTAAGATGGTGGCCAGGTCCCCCTGTTAGTAAAACATGTATAAAGAGCTTTTATTCGTCTGTGCTGATGATCTAGGTTTGGATGGGTATCTCCTATGCAGTCGCTAAGGGACATGGTTCATGACAGGCCTCTTGCTCAGCTGCAAAATTCAGAGAAACCTGAACTTTGTGCAAGGAAGGGAAAATTTATCTCCCAGCATGTTCTTCTCTGACAAACTCTGCTTTCCATCTCCCGCTAGCAGTAAGCTGAATGATCTTTTATGAAATAGAGACTTCATGGGTAACTTGGTTATTGATTATTCAAGATGACAGGTTTTCAGAGTGTTCCTCTATGAGCTCAGGATAGGGAGAAAATAGCAACATACAGGCTAGCTTAATGAATAATTTACTATAACTAACTGTGTTTTAAACTTACACACTTCACTTATACTTCATCCAAACAGCTGTAAGGTGATTTTTCCCCATTTTGTGAAAGGAGAAACTGAGGCATAGTTCAGCTCAGATATTTGCCCAGTGTCACTTGCTGTTGGGAATAGAAACCAGAGTTCTGTCTCATGTGAGAATCATTAGATAATACTTATTCTAAAGGAAATATATTCCTGTCTGGAATATTACTGAATTTTGAGATCTTAGGAAGAGGTAAAAGTTTTTTAAGTTGGGTAAGGAAGTTCTTCTTAGCCCTTTCTTCAGCCCTTTCCAGTATGTAATGTCTAGTTTAAATACAGCAAGAACATTACTGGACCTTAACTCCATCTTCCTTTTTCTCCTCTTTCCTTCTTCAGAATCCTCAGATTTGATCCTGTATGAATCAACCCCTTGCACTTGCGGTATTTATCAGCTGCTCTAGCCTTTTTGTTTCTTTTAGGTTTATTCACGGTGTGCTGATTTCTTGAAACTCATTTCCCTGCACTTTCGTTTGCACTATGCAGTTCAAATACCCGGGCGTTCTGGGAGCACGTAGCCTGCGATCCTGCGAGGGAAGTATATACTCAACACCTCTTGAACAGCCCCCACCTCCTTGCAGGCTGCCCATGAGTTCTGTGGTTTCTTTGTTTCAGCCTCGCAAAGTTCCACTGCGGTGAAATCAGCTCAGCCCCGTGAGCTGGCAGATGGTGTGGATGGTCTAAGGCTGCCCTTAGCTTTTGCCTTATTTGTTTTCTTTGCTGGTGGATGAGCACTTTGTCCTCTTTGAAAAGCTGACCACTTCAAAATCCAACCACTCACCAATACCTGATTGCACCTCAGGTCCTGAAAGTCCACTGACATTAGTATGCATCTTGAAAGAAAGTTTCAGGAGGTAATTTTGAGCTGGGTTTTTGGTTTGTTTGTTTGTTGTTTTTTTTTACCATCTCCTGCAATTGATGTATCTACCAGTGAATATGACTCCAAAGACATCCTGACTGTGTCCATATTTGCACAATAGCGAATTTGCACACTATGTTTTCAGATCTGTTTGTCACCACTGCTACACTCTAAATGTTGAACAGTAGTGGTATCATCAAAGCACCATCAAATAGGCTACAAATTGCTTTGGCTTAGTCAGATTCATCTTGGGTTTTGAATGTTTTGGATTTTTTTTACTTAAAATGATTGTCTTTTGATATTTAACGTCACTTTCATTTAGCTGGCTTCCAGCCAAGACCTCTTTCCACTGTAGGTAGAACGGACCAGCTGTTGGGTTGACAGCCTGCTGTGTTTACTATGAAGAGTGTGCCCACCTCCCCCTTGGAAAGTGGAACTTCTGTCTCCCTAGACACAAGCATATGCCACAAGATCCCATTCTAAATGCCACATGAGATTCTGGGAATCCTCTCCCCGATCCCAGAATGCTTTTAAAACTATTTATCTAAGCTCTCTAATGGTATGCCAAACCACCAGGTGTTCCGTATGCCTGGGGCCCCACTTCTGGAAGGCTTCCTTGGGTTTTGTTTGTACAGACAGTTATCCTGGTCTGGATAGAGGGTTCAGTGTGCCTCTCCCTGTGCTATATACATATTCCTATTGAAGGAGAAAATATTTTCATGCTTCCCCACAACAACTCATGTTAGAATTACCATGACCACTTCCCAGTGGTCAGTGTCCACTTCCAAGGACTGCAGTGAGTGTTGGACAGGACTGCATAATGGCTTTTGAAGCTGTGTCTGCCTTGATCATCTTAAATACTACCTGTGGGTGTTTCTGGCTTCTATAGAGCCCTCAGGTATGTGGGACCTTAGCTGTGCATTTCTAAACATGGTTCTATTTAATGTTATGTGGTAGTCACCATGTTGTTGTCAAGATGAGCTTATTACAGTGAAAATTGTGTGAAATTCCGTGGCCTTGTGTTATGCCGAAGGTCAAACAAGATGCCCATCACATCCAGGAAACTATAAATAGAAACTGTACAAAAATCAGCAGAGGATGACTAGAGGAGAGATGATCATGTGAAGCTGCCCAAATTCATGTGCCCAGTTTGGGAACTAAAGGTTAGGTTCCCCATATGGAGAGAAATAAATTTCGTTTGAATTGCCCTCTGGAAGATAATTCCTCCTCTCTTTTCCTAAGTGCTTAAAGCAAAAAAAACCCCACCCTAAAGTATACAACAGAAGAGTGCAGTTCTGTCCACACATCCACAAAGTCATTCTTTTTCAGCTCCCAAATGAAACAACCAGCTCTGTGGTACTCTTTCTCAGATGGTTCTCAAATCAAATTGTTACCAGATAGAAACAACAGGAATTACAAGACCAGGAAGAATAAATAACACCTCTTTGGGTACTGCATCATCACCCTCATTTTTGTCCTTTAGAAAAACAATTAACTGTTTAATTGTTTTGTGCAAGTGACCATCACAAGTAATAGACACAAGCTGCTCTTTGATATCTGGCCTCCATGGTGGCTTTGTTGGCAGGGCTCTGGCTGCTCCTCCACATTTACACACATGACGAGTTTGTGCATTTGCAGAGATTACTCTATTTTCAAACAGAAAGCAATGACTGGATCAAACCCAACATTGTTTAACAGTGGCCTGTGACTCTGTGGTTTGTTTTCTTGTTTTGTTTGTAAAGGTCAAAGACATAATGATATTTTTTGGAGGTGACTTGTACTTGGGTCTTTCACAGGGCTGAGCGGGAGAGGAAGTGAAAAGGTAGATCTTGGTCAAAAGCATGATATTTCTTTGGTAATTTCTCTGATCAAATACATGCTCAAAGTGGAAGTTGATCGTGTCTCCCTGTGAGGCCACATTGACTTCCTTTAATACCACAGTCTGCCTGTTTAAATGTAGCCACCTGGATTGGGGTTTAACTCTAAGGAAAATTTCTATTTCTGACCTGAATTTTCAGGAGTGCTGAATTGCTGTAAACTTCAGTGAGGCGTGTTTCATAGTAAGCACTTTCCAATACTAGATCCCTGCCTTATCTGGGATGTAAGTAAGCCAGGCAGGAGGATTTGGCGTGCTGGAGCTGGAAGGTTAATCTGCGTTGCAGTGTGGATTTTGAAGTGAGCAGCCTCTCCTTAGGTACCTGGCAAAGTGACAGAAGGAAGAAACTGGTTGTGACTAACAATTCCTTCCTATTTCACTGGCATGAAAGAGACCTTCAGTAGATTATTCTTAGCTGTTTTTCAAGGTCAAAACTACTGTGAAATTCTTAGTAAGGGATTGCTTGTTATAGGCAAGTAAGTCTAAGTGCCAGCAAAATGTTCTGCAGGGTCTCATACTTCTGTGAGGTCTAGGCTTTCAAGGTTGTTTACTTGGAAATATCATAGACATTGTACATAAACACTGGTACAAATAGGCTTAAGAACTAAACCTGCAGTTTTTACAACTTTCAGTATGCACAGTAATACCTAAATGATGCAGACAGACATTGAAAATAAGAGTACAATTGTTATTGAACAGGACATCTTATTAAGCTGAATATGTCAGATTTTTAAAGTGGAAGTATTCAGAGGTGCAGAATTGGTTTCAGTGAATGTTTTGTCTTGGAAAAAATAATTAAGAAAATATTTTTTGAAACAAAATTTTTAATTGGCCCATCCATTTTTTTCCTCTCAATTCTCAGTTTGTGAAAATCATCAACATCTTTTCCGAGTAGGTACTAGGAAAGTTTTTGAAATCTCAAAAATATTCACAGGAAAGGAAAAGCATATCCTACTGATCTTAGCTTGGATGCTTGGGAGAGTATGACATTTTCTGCAAAACTGACAGAAACCAGGTAGGATTTTCACTGCCTGCCAGGCAGGTTTGAAAACCTGCTTGATTTCCTTCCAGCTCACCTACCCAGCTCCTAGGGAGCCTGCTGACAGAACGATGGAGAGCTGAAAGCCAGAAACCCATCTCTGTAGCTCTTCAGATCTCTGGGCTGTCACCTATCCGCTTCTGGAAGTCTTGATAGGGGTGTCTGCTTTAGCTCTGTGGACTATTTCAAACTAGGTCTTCCAGACTAATGGATCTCCCATAACCTGCTGGGATCTTCAGGATCTCTGTCTACTGGGCAGCCTGCCAGGCTTGGGCTCTTTAACACTGACCCCTCTGCAGCTCTCCAGGCCGGCTGCATGGGACCAGTACTCCCTGAGGGCTCCGAGCTCTGGAGGTTTGGTTGCCTGTTCCCACCTGTTGTCTCTTCCAAAGGTCAGGTAGTCATTTCCCCTGGAGGGCAGGTATGCAGACTCTCCTGCTGTCCCATATCATGTTCAGCTTCAATTCAAAGTATTGTTTTTTTTTCAGGAATGGGAGTTTGTCTATTAATTCATGGCAATTTCACTGAAGTAACTTTTGAAATTGAAATGAGGCTAATTTAGGAATATTCTTTAGGGTGTAAGTAGGAGTGTTCTGTGAGAAATAGTCATCCTTTTGAAAGTTATAGACAAATTGAATCCTGGTTCACTCTGGGAACTGATCCTTCCCATCTTGGAACACCTTCTGCCCTAAGCAATAGTGTTGAGTCAAAGCTGATGTGGGTCAGACTTGCAGTATTCAAACTATGTTTGCTGGTTCATGTAGAATACATCATCATCAGTAAGAAATGTTAGGATAAGGGAACCTGGTCCTGGGGCAGTGTAAATCCTTGATTTCAGACATGTGAAATTTTAAATTTGAGAAAGTTACCTGATGGAGAACCTAGTAGGTCAGGGGATTTTTTTCTGTCTTTGTTACACCTGTTTGGTCAACAGGATTGCACACTACATTGCCATGAAGCTCAGCAGCTTTCAGCCAGCTGAAGATGCTGTTTAGGGTGTAAGACAAGACCAGCTTGTGACACCTCCGCTGAGCGTGCAAGCTCTGACAGAGGCTTCCCCACATGCTCAGAACTGGGTTTGGGACCATGCTGGCTCATTTTGTCCAAACAATTTCAGTAGCTGCTGAAATGAGCTGGGGTGAAGGGTGAAGCTTAGAGATAAAATTTCCATATAGCTCCACCAGTGAATCACCAGGAGCCTATGGAATATGGCTTGTGTTCAAAAGGTTGACAACATTTAACCTCACAGAGCTCTCAGGCACTGGGACCTGAGTGCTTTAGCCTTTACTAAACAAATACTTTTAATGATTTGAGCCTTAACAGGAAAGTCCAGTGGGGGCTGTTGAACTCTGGAATTCGCTGCAGGGGGGCACAGGAGAGATTAGAGGCCATGGCTAATCAAAGAAAATCTGCTTTACATTGTACTGCTGCTTGCACACCCCCCAATTCGTATCTGTGACTCCCTTCTGCGTTAGAGGGAGCTGCATGTGTAGACTGACCCTTTGCTGAGCTTTCCTATCAAGATCTTCCAGGACAACCTCTGTTTCTCAGGCTGTGAATTCACCTCATTTTTTTCAGTGACCACTTCTCTCCCCACAGCTAGTTGTCCCAGTTCTTGCACTGCCCCTGTTTTGAATCAGCACACCTTTTTCCATGGTTATGGGGTAAACTGAACTGTCAGCTAAAAGGAATTTTTCAGCTGTTCTGGTCGACTGTGCAGCTGCACAAACAGCTGTGCCAGCAGCGTGGTGAGTGTGGAGGGTGGGGGTTGCCTATGCCACTGAACGTGAAACCACAGCCGCCATCGTTACAACTGAAAAGTGCTGGGACGCCAACAAACCACTAACGGCAAAGGCATTGGCTAGTTCTTCATTTTTCTTGCAGGTAGGGGAAGATAAAGATGGGCCTTCAGATTCTGTAGAACCAATAGCTCTTCAACTCAGTAGGTCCAGATATTTGAAATAAAAAGCCTCCAAACTGAAGTGTAGGTGATGAGTTTGTTTTTTCCAAGGTTTATTCCAACCACACTCTCGCTAGGATCTCACGTTCGCCTTATGGGCCTTGGAGGCCTTGGATCTGTGCACGATCGTAGCAGACAGAACTGCCCGCCAGCTGTTTGTTTCCACATTGCTGCCAAAGTTCATGCATCTGGAACTCGGCTGGCAGGACTGATTGTGGCATTGCTGCACATCACTTTGGGCAAAGTCAGCTGCCCTACTTTAAGCTGTTTGCGATAGCTGGAGGCAACGTGGATGGCTTTGTTCTGAAGCAGATGAGACAAATGCACACTGTTCTGCTAACTCATCTTTCCTTAAAGCTCTGTGGAGCAATAACTTTCAGAAACAAAGTGGTAAGATGTAGCCAGAGTGAAGTAATATCTCAAATAGCTTCCTCTGTTTCTGCAGTGTTTCTCTACCCATGGTTGTAAACAGGTTTGAAAACACATAACGTTGTGCTGTGCACCCACACTGATGCTGCTTAACTCCTCATTGCTCCTGTGTAATACTCAGATTGATGGGTCTAAGCTCCAGAGCACAGCTACGCACCAAACTATCTTTTGGCCACATCTACATCCCAGTTGGAACATGTCTTTTAAAAGGCAGCCTTTTGCTGTTTCATACTTCAGCTACCAACTAAACTCCTTATCAGTGTGATTCTATCAACAGGAAACTGGTAAGAAAAAAAGAAGTACCTAACCCATACCATGATGTTATCTAATCTTTCTCCAATCTGCTTTCTGCTTGGGGACACATGCAACAGACTGCAGTAACTGTATGTCAGAAGGTCAAAGGATACAGGCAGGGGACAACAACACAAATAACCAGTTGGGACTCAAAGTATCCAAAGGTAGAGCAGATTTTTAAAGCTGCATAGTAATCAAAATATCTCACTGTGCAAATCAGCCTTTTTCTTGCGGTCATAGCTCCTCTGTGGAATGTTTGTCAGTGTATCGGGGATGTGACAAGACAGTATTACGAGCACAGAAAGAAAGATGGACTTAGGGTTTTGTCTTAGACCATGTACCTGTACTTTGCAGATATGGGAGAGAGTGGTTTCACTCACTGTAAAGCAGACTGTTTTGGAGTGCAAAAGTCAGGTCCTGAAGTGCTCAGCTATTACCATTGTGCAGGGATACAAGACTTAGCTGAAAGCACTTATGGGGAAAAAAAAAAAAAGAGAAAATTGTATGTATGTTTACAGTTGCTACAAATTGGTAATTGTTAATATTTGTAATTACAGTGGAGTGCTCTTGGCACCTGGAAGATGCCATAGAACTATTTTAATTAGAAAAGATTCAGACAACCTCTGGTGCTTCTTTTCAGATGAGGTTGTGCTCATCACAGACTGAATGCCAGCTACAATAGTTGAAACAAGGCCCTTATGTCAGACACAGCTCTGGCAAACAGGAAAACTCAAACAGCAGCTAATCTCCCTCTTCTGCCCTCCAGAAAGAGGTGCAATAACAGAATACAAGCCAAGGCAACTTTGACCAGCTGAAACAGATGGCACAACAATCTTGTTATCCCTTCCCACTGACCCCAGGGTTGCCTAAAACCTCTGCAATCCAATTATTGGTTTTAATCTGATTGTGTTATTGCACTAAGCATATTAGTTAAAGACTATACAGGTATGGTTAGCTGGAATATGTGTGAGGCTTGCAAATTGAATGCATTAATGAAAGTGGACATGGGTGCACGTCAACAATCTATTTACGAAGACAGTGAGGAGCAATCAAAGTGGGAAGATTGAAAATTAGTTTAGAGTCAGTTTCTTAGCACTTTCTTTCATAGATTATGGAATTAACTAATTATTGGTTCTGGGACCCTTTTCTTTGAACTGATAGGGGACATCCTGATAACAAAAGAGGCTAAGGCCAAATGTGACTCACTTGGGTCACGTATACAATCCTGCTGCACTTAAGGTATGAATAAAATAAGTGGGAATAGGTCTTAAGTATATAAAGAACTGGGAGGTTTTTATTCAGGAGTAGTAAGAGTGGGAAAAATTTCTTAACTGGTCTAGAAGTTTAGCAGACTTCACTAAGGAAAATCTGTTATTGTGAAAGCAGCAATCACACACTCCGAAGGACTTTAACCCACCTGTTTCTCCTCTAAATGGAAATACTGGGTTTGGGTTTTTTGGTTTGGTTTTTCTTTTTCTGTCAGAGGCACTTCTTAGTATGCTATTTGTAAGCAAGTAGTTATCTCAGTAAAATATGCCATTGATATCTGGTTTAGAAGAAGGAGAGATCTTAAACATTAAAGATCGGTCTGGTGCAGAGGTTAGAAGATGCTTGTGATGCTACTGCTTTCAGCTCTGCCAGTGTCACAGTCATAGTGTGAATACACACTGTGGGAGTCCCTTCTTCATTTGTCTGCTGTTCTCAGGGAACAATTCTATACGGAGAATTGGTACTTCATATTTTTAGATTAAGTTTGTGAGCTGAACTCATCTGATGATGGACTTTAAGTGATCCTCGTATTATTTGGATAGCAGACCATCTGGGAATCTTGGGTATAGCAGATGCAAGCTAAGGTATTGAAAACTTGGCTGTATTAGATCATGAATGGAATTACAACTTGTTGCTGAGCTGAGGAATAAAAATGAAATGTGAGTATCTTAGAAGATGCAGCAAATAAATAAAGATGATTTAACCTACAAATGCACTGCTGCTCCATACGTAGTGATTGGAGCTGACACAGGGGATTTAGATGTTCCTGCCTCCCTGATCATTGGTGTCTGAATGAACTTGAACAAATCGTGCTGACCTGGTTTGATCTCCCTCTTTCTGACTGCAGCTGCAGATGATGCACATTTGAGAAGTTCTGTAAGCTCTGCAGCAGCAAGAGTGTAGGCATTCTAGGGGGGTGTGTGATTTGTATGTAATCCCAGAGCAGATGTTAGAGCAATGTTTATTGAATAAAAGGTTAACTTTTAGCTTTAAATATATATGTCTCTCTAGAATTTTGGCCTTTTGTTTTGTTTTACTGTTTCTTTAATTGCGTAATTGTTTTCTCATTTCTCTCTCTTTTTTTTTTTTTTTTTTAATCAAAACCTCCACAGGCTATTTGCAGAAATGCCCTGAGTCTATGCTGGATAGACTTAAGTTTTGTAATCACAGAAACCTATGAAAATTGTCTTGTTGTCTATTCCTGTGTTTGACAGGCAACATTCAACCTGTGTTACTGGTGTCATCTCCTTGGCCTGGCTAGCTGTGTACTCAACTTCCCTTCAAGTGGTTAAGTTCGTGGTTGGTTTGTGTCTATAATTTAGCTATGGGAAACAGATCTTCCTAGCAATGTGGTACTAGAAAAATCCCTAGAACTATTTCATGTTTTTTCTTCCCACTCAGTGTTATAAAACATTCATGATAAATTACTGAATGCTAGCAAATGCTGTGTGATGTTATAACTTAAAAGTTATACCATTAAACCAAGGATAACTCTCCCTACTCTTGTGTAAAGATGCCTTTATCAGTGTAACTTACTGTGACAAGTGAATTTAGGCCTGGTCTTTGCAGAGCATCTGCTCTAATTCAGCGATGTTTACGGGTTTGAGTATGAGTCTTTGTGTAGAGATAGTTGTATGGGTGTGAAAACGTGAAATGAAATGATTATGCTGAAATAAGTCATACAACTAATGGTATTGGAAATTGCTCTTTCAGAGTAAAAGGTAGGATTATAGCTATGCCTTGGAGGAGGAAAAGAAAAGGAAGAGGAAAAAGGAAAAGAAGGGTTAGCTGAAGCATTTCAACTTCTTTGTGTAAATAAAACCTGTTTAACTAATACAGTAGGCTGTGTGTAACTCATCCTTGCTTATTCTTGCTTCTTGCTCCTTACAGCTTGGATAGACTCCCACCACTCAGCTGGTCATGAGAATCAGCAGAGTCAGAGCTGGTCCTGGGAAGCTTCCATTTCCAAAAGCATCCACCAAGACTCAGGGCCAGCTGAGGTGAAGAAAAAGTCAGAGAAAATTAGGTGTTAAACTGTCACATTCCAGCTTAAAGTAGGCCTTTCTGAAGTGAGCTCTGACTGAGGTTAGGTCCTTTTCCAGAAACTTGCCAAGCTGTGCTGTTACCCAGAGTCCCTGTCACAGGTAACCTACAAACATGGACCTCCTCAAAGAGCCTCCTGGAGAGAGATGTGTTGGGATGGTTTGAGCCTCAGCAAAAAGCAGTGGTTATATAAACAAAGCATCCTGTCCCCTGCATTTGAAAGAGAGTATTTATGAAAGGAATGCGCCAAAACCCACAAGAGGTGAAGGGACATGTAGAGCCGCCTACACCCTCCATATTCCTTACACGCTCAGTCACTGCAAAAACAAACAAACAAGACGGGACTGGCTTTGCCAAGATGGTTATGGAGACTGACTCAAAGGCGGCCAGTGTCCCGGCTGTAAACAAAAGTGAATATGCATTATTTGGAAACTGAACCAGATGGATATGAAGAGCTGTGTGCAAATAAAGGATTAGGAGAAGGGTGGGGTGGCGGCAGGGCATGCACATTTTACCACTGGAAAGTGCATAATGGGCTAAGTGAGGCTTTGTGTTTGTCTGGTTCAAGCCTGTGCCCATATATGTGTCTAACTGAGCGTGACTGCCTACACACACATATCCACCCCTGCTACGGAGAAGGACTGGAGGGCAGGCCTTGTCGTTTCAGCTGTGGGGACAACTCCTAGCCTTGCAATCTTTTTTCTTTGTGGCTCTGCCATAGGCTCTTGGTGCTGCCTGGAGCAAGCCATGGGTGTGTGCTCGTATCCGTGTAAGCACGTATGTGTGAGCACCCATGTGCATTTCTGAGAACACTGCATGTCTCAGCTTGCACACAAGTGTGTTTATACAGGTGTGTGATGCACATACACGTGTGATGCATATGTTTATGTGCATACACTCTGAGTAAATATGGGTGTATCTGTAGGCTCACGTGTGACACTGTAGTCAGTGTTTGGTGGAAGCTGTGTATTATACATGTGACTGTGTAGGAGGCTGATTTTCTGTATATGTGCGTCCTGCATGTATATAGGTGCTTGTCCATCTATGGATGGGCCTTTTCCATCCAGGGAATGCTGTTTCATTGTGTACAGACCAGTGGCAAAATAATAATGCCAAGGGAAAAGTTTTTGCAAATCTGAGCTCCTCCTTAAAGCAGAATAACTACAGTTCTGTAATGCAACAGTGAGGTTTTGTCTCACTTGCTTTGTTGAAACCTTAACTGCATTTACATCAAACTCTTTGCAGAAGTGGAAGGTATTAGTTTTGATTGCACCTACACTGAGATTCTTTAATCTGTTCTAAATGAATTGTGTCCTTTGGATGCAGTTATACTTCAGATGTTAAGATAAGGCTGTACTATTTCTGCATTAGTTTACTAAATTATATTGGCTTAAACTTAGAGGTCCAGTAGCAACCCAAGAACTGAAAGCAACTGGAAGCTCCCTAGCATTGGACAAGCAGACATTTGGCCAGAGAGCCTCTTATCTGTGACAAATGGGATGCGTGTATGGAAAGATCCCAGACTCCTTGGGCATAGCAGTTACGTTGAGCTCTGAAGGGGGTTCATAAGGACATTTGAAGTTATGATTTCAAACAGGCCAGGAATTCACCTAGCCCATCTTAGTGATAGAACTGATTGCCTAACTAGGATGCTTAAATTTATTTCCCCCTCTTGTTGTTGCTGACATTTCCCCTATCTGGTTATTTTAACCCTATCTGTTTATTTTAACATCTCCAAGAATCTTATATAACAACATTCAATTTTCAAAGAAAACCACTTCTCTGTGCCTAGCAAAACTATTCTTCCCTTCAGACAATACTCTGTATGTGTATATAGATGTATGTGTATTTATGAAATAATACTGATTATTATCTGCACTATGCTGTGTACTGCAGTATCCAGTTATTGTGTCCTGGCCACATCTAATAGGTGCCATGCTCAGCACTGCTCTGTTTCATGGCATTGGTTGCTCTTGTATGATGACGCTGCCTTGTTGTGGGTACTCCGTGGTATCTTCTGCTCGCAGATGTGATGCCATGGTTTATTGTTTCCTGACGATGTTTATTTCTAGCAGTGGTATCATCTAGGGTCAGTGCAGGTAACAGAGTTTACACAATTTGCAGAGTTTACAATGTTTAGCCTGGCATGCTTTGTAGTAATGCTTGGATTATGGAACAAATGTTGAGAGTCCAGGTTTGCCATGTAACGATATCCCTGTCCAGGCTTGTAGTTTCTTATTGGAGCTGGGAATTTTTCTGTTTGAGAAATCCATCACTGAGCTTCATTTGATCTGCTGAATCTGTCTGCATTGTGCTATATTTTCTTCAAGTACACAGTACTACTTTGTATCTGAATGTAGATTGATATGGTTGTGGATTATTTTTGTGAAATATCTGTGATTTCTCTGTCAGAAGGGTTTCTTCCTTAGTTTCCCCAACTATAAAAATAAATAAATCCTAAAAAATAGCAAGTTAATTGCCAAGGGCTGCACAGTAACTATGATCAGTGTTTAATTGGCTTTAGATTCCAGACAAATTAGCTTCTGTCTAAGGAATCCATCTTTCTCCAGGCAAATTAAAAAACTGTACAAACAGATCCTAATGACACAGCAGTGATGTGGTGTGTCTCTCTTTTGTGTCATTTAAGTGCATAGTATTGTGGTTCACTTGTGACTTTATAATTAAAGCAAGTCAAAATAACGTTTAATAATTTTCACTATTTTACCTGAGTATTTGTTCAAACAGTGCCTGATTCTTCAAAAAAAAAAAAAGAAAGAAAAGTTAAAACCGTGACCATGTGTACAAAATACTTATTGCACAATTTTGCATGCACAATTACCCTGATGGCAAATGCAATTACACACTATGTATCTACAGCTGCATGCACAAATTGGCAAGTGCTCAACTCAGGATTTGTACGTAGTCTGGTGAATTTATTTGGTATGAGAAGGCTTCAGGAATTAAGTCTCAATCTGTGGACGCAGCAAACTAACCTTTCTGTAGGATATGCCTCTATCCTAGCTGCCTTCAGAAGTGAGAATTGAATTCCATCCCCATTCAGACATTGACCTTTTTCCTGGAAAGCAGTGGTGAGTTTTGAACATCATGATACGCTCATCTCTCCCTATGGAGCAAGCAGCATCGCACTCTAAATGATCTGATTACCTCTGATATGATTTGATCCTGCTGAAGACTGTGTCCTCCATTAGCAGAAATGACCTAGATCTGTTCTGATCTTTGCTATATGCTCTGGGACTGTTATTTAAGCTGTTTGCCTGGTTTCACTAGCTTATGGTGTTTTTCAGGGCCCTCATATTCTTTTTTACTCTGACTCAGACAGGACATTTTTTTACTTTGACCAGAAAAGCCTTGTTGTTGCTAATGCACTGTGGCTCTTGCCCCAGCTGACAGGTGTAGTACTGATAGTCCAAATTTCAAAACAGGCCACATCCAGATTTCCAGTGTTCAACACTTGCAGTTAGAGGCCATATCTTCAAAGCAGCCCCCCTCTCATTCTGAGACTTTTGTAACTGACTGTCAGAATGGCCAGTGCCTTGCAGCTTTTTCTAGGATGCTAATGGCTGGAGTTTTCCAAGGTCTTGGCAGCTTCTTGGAAAGCTGAACGAAGTCCTCAAAATATTTGAATTCATGCTACTTTTCTTCCAGAAGGTAAAAAATACTGTGTGACAGCATGAGTGTCCATAAAACTATTTACTAAGTCTACTGGCCCAGGTTGGCAGAAAGCACTGGGGTATGGATGAAGCGGCAGCTTTTCTTCACCTTGCAGGTCAAAGTGAAGATCTGGAGCACATCAGTAACCCGGGGGAGAATTCCTGTAGAAATTGCTTCTATCCCTTTAGCATACTGACAGGGGATGAGTTGAGGAAGCGTTGTTATTATTAGTTACTCATCCCTTGCTAAGGTAGAGCTCACTGACTTTTGGTGACTGATTTCAAAGGGAATCCTGTATCAGTAATGAGTGAGTAAGGAAGCTTTTAGAGGACTGAAAGCTTGCTGTGGGTTAAACTGAGTGTGTTCCTTTGCTGCCTGTGGCTGAAAGGAGCCAGAAGTCATTTTGCTCCATGGGAGAGCACTAAAATTATTTTTCTGGATCAGATTCTCCTGTCACTTATGAAAGCTTTGTGGCTATGTAATCTTATCTGAGCTGCTTCATTTTCTTCAATGCAAGTGAAAAGAGAACTCAGGCTATTGCTTCCATGAGAAGTGAGCAAGCAGGGTCAGTATGTATTTATCTCCATGTTAGCCTTGTTCCTTTTAATCAGACCTTCTTTTGTTAAGCTGTTGTTTCCTGAGTGTCTTTTATCAGTAAATAATTATTTTCAATGTGTGAAAAGAACACAATTGAGATTATTCTTTGCATAAAGATACAGTGGGAAGAAAGCCCTCCCATTTGTGAAATGACCTTAAGCAGTCAGACTTAGGGATGGACTTCTTAAGGGAAAGAGGAAGGAAATTGCAGGGCTATAGCCCCCCTCCCTTCTTAGACCGTTCAGTTCCCATGTGATGGAAGAGCATCTGGTTGATTATGCAACCTTCCCTCCCAAAGCACGATTCTATATGCCCTGCTGAGACCTTTTCTGTATGACTATTGCCGCGGTCTTACCGTATACGCTTTACTTTCTTCCCTGCTCATCATTTTCCTCTATAGAGACAATTAGAAACAGCAGAAACATCAGATTTAAAACTTGCATCAAGTCACTGTAGGGGGCCAGTGTGCACTGGAGACTCGGGATGTGAATCCAGCAGACACAGGTGTGTTGTGGAGGTGACACTGTCTGTCCTAAGGGGAAGGTTTGTCATTTGTCTTTCTGCACGGTGAGTCACGCAGCAGCACTCCAGCTGACAGTAGCAAAAGGAGCCAACAGGGCGAGAACATGTGAGAACAGAAAAAGTTGTTTAAAAGAGACAAACAGTAGACAATCCCTCACTTAGCTGTGATTCCCTGTGGCTGGCAATATGGAGGGGAGAAAAAGACACTGTTTTTAATGCTCTTCCAGCTCAGCATTATAAATCAGCAGCTGATCTGATTTAGTTATAGGACAAGTAGAAAGATGTTTTTCTCGTGTTGCTCTCACAAGGAACTTACTCTGAGATCTAAATGTCAGGGTCTGTCTTTTGTTTCTTGCTTGAAATCTGCACTTATCTCCAGATCTGAATGGGAAGTGTTTTGCCATCCTGACAAACTTCTCAGAAATTTGAGAATGTTCCTGTGTTCACACTGAGTTGAAACTCACATCTTTTCATGCTTTCTGCACAAAACCCGTTGAAGACCCCCGTGCCAGTATAAGTGATGCCTGGTGATTCTGGTGGCCATTTGGGATGAGGAGGTGCTAGGGGTTGATCTTGGTTCTCCCCTACTCCTAGCAAGTGCCTGGCTGCTGGAATGCTGACTGTTCAGGGACTGCTTTTCCTAATCCAGCTGTGGTCTGGGAAGCCTTTCTTAACAAACACCTCCCTAAAAAATATGCACAAAAGCGTAGCTTGGTAAGGATCTCTTCTACTCAAAAATAATTTTCTTCGAAAATTCCCAAGCAGCTGTAGATGACAAAGCTGTAGATAAAGCATGCACCAGGTGAAAGCTTTCCTGGCCCATTCACAACTGGTTTTTGTCTTTGCAAGCCTAGCCAGCAGCAGAAGGGCAGGAGCTGCCATGAGGTCAGCAGCTCTGACTGTGAGTACCACAGGGGACAGATTGCCGAGCAGAATAGGTTCATTTTTCTCATATCTATTTTCTTTGCTATATAATCCTACTGCTGTACTCTTCTGGTCAGGAGCGTGAGGAGTTGTAAACCTGACCAAGACAGCTAGGCTGACGAGAGTCTCTAGTGTAAGTACAGTCCAGCTGGGACAGAAGCCGAGTTCATGCTGGGCATGTGTTACTGGCATGGTAGACTGGCTTAGCTGTGCTAGTGAGGTAACAGACCCAGTTAGTGTCTGAATCATACACAGAGGATTTGTTTACAATATGAACAACAAAGTCTTTGCTTCTGCTTTTAGTCAAAGACGAGGCACAATGTAAATTGGATGATTTACCACTATTTAACTATATATCAGTTTCTCACCTTCAAAGGCTGTCCAAGTGGTTTATTTACCATAAATTTAACCTTGGACTAAAGCTGAGGTGCTTAGATACCACAGTGATAGGTACCTTAGAAATTCTAAGGCAGAGATAAGGAGAGTACCATCAGATGGAGTTAAATGAGAAGAACTGTCTGGCCCCTTCACAAATACCGAGGATAAACAATAGCGATCTTTGTACTTGGGGTGTAGGCGTGTTGTCAAGGTAAATGAGACCTGGCAGAGGGCCCTATTGTCTCCTTTCCCACAACTCATTAAGATTTACTTGTTTTATCATCAATGAGTATAATAACCAGAGCTCTGATTATGCCACAAGGACATCCCAATGCCAATGATTCATGAAACAGAGATTACATTAGTCATCAGAAGGGTCTTCTCAAAAGGGTTCTGTCTTATTTTGTAGGTGGTAGGAACAACATTTTTAGAGTGGACTGCTCAGCAGTGAGCACTAGGCTGATGTTGCACACTCGTGTGAAGTTCTTTGTGTCCTTTTTGTAGCTCTCACCCCTTTTTATCCAACAGTGACACTCTTCCCTAGTGTGCAGCATCAACACCCACACACAGAGGCTGAGTTGCAATAGGGCTGGAGGCTACTTTACTTCGGAGTCTTTGCCAGCAAGGATTGCAGCACATAATGAATCAGCTGGATTATGCTTACCTTGAATAGATCTGCCAAAAACTCTGACCTGATTTCCTCTCCCCCCACTCTCATTTCACTGTGAGGAGCCAAATGGGCTCTGGATGCAATATAGTGCCACTAGCTAAGTTGCCAACCCACAAAATTTTGCAATAATACACCTTTGCCTTTCAATAGCATCTCTTATCAAACAGTTCATAGTTATTGTTACGGACCTCAGTGCCTCAGTGGAGCAGATAAGTGTTATTCCCCAAGCTACAGAAGGACCAAATGAGATACTGAAAGATGAACAATATCTCAGAGCAATTCAGTAGTTAAAGTAAGACGACGTTGGGCTGCTCTGCCGCATTAGCTGTTTATGGACATACACCTAGTGATTCCCAGGTGTCAATGCAGTACGTGAGATCTCAACACTCTAGTTCCTTGTGCTACTCCACAATTCACTTCTTAAGGAGGCAGTAAAAGATCTGTGACATTTAATACAGGGGGACTTGTTCCTCAACAGATGGAAGTTCAAGTACAGTTGTCCCAGCACTTTCACCTGGAGTTCAGGCAGGGGGACAGTTACCAATGGCCATACAACGCCCTTGACAGAACCTATTTTAAATCCTAGTTTAGAATACATTTTTGAGCATATGTCCTATAATCTTGGAATACTGCATTTAAACATTACTCTGTCTGGGGAAGGGTAGTAGATCTCTGAACACTTTAGTCTGTTAGACTGTATTTGTGTTCCTGGTGGTTGTTTTGCAAATATAAGATAATGCTTGCAAAACAGAAAATATAATATGTTAATCTCTGCTAAGTTCTAGTTGAACTTATGGAGGTACCCTAGGTATTGGAGACTTAATTGCATAAGCAATGTGGCTAGTATGTGTTGTAGGGTTTTTGTTCTCATTCCCTTCTAACAGGGAAAACTGTAAAGCTGTGTCTTGTTTCATGTTTATTTGTTTTTAATATACAAGCAATACATAACAACGTTGATGTAAGAGACAGAAACATCAAAGTGGAAGACAATGGAACATATTGAGAATTGTGAGGATTCTTGGTTCCTGGGGAGTTTTTTCCACACTCTTGGACTGGACCACAAAACCCAGCCTGTCAGGGTCTGTCCAATTCTGTGGTCCCACATACCAGATACAGGGAGCTGGAGAAAGCCTGTTGCACTGTGCAGGGCAAGAAGCATGTGATTCTCCCTGTCTGCAGTCCGGTGCCTGAGGCCTGTGCCTGTCACACAGTAAAATGTGGAGCTTGCCCCCGTCATCTTGTGGTATGGGATAGGACTCAACCCGTTCCACTGAGACCTGGGATGCAACCACCCCTAACTATATTTTTCATCTTTAAGCTCTGGGCAGTCCTTTGCATGCCTGACCTTGGGTCATGGGCTCACACAGAAGAGGGAACGGAGCTTGTGTTCCCTTGAGAAGCAATGCAGACAAGGAAGGACAGGTCCAACGTGTTCAATCAGGTGTGTGTTAACTCAAACATGGGTTTGAGTATAGAAATTTTTTTTTCTGATACTCCTTTAGCATGGAGGAACTACAGAAGTAACTCCTAGAGACTGATTTTTATGAGAGACAGGGAAGATATTTTTTGATTAATTGATTATAGGATTTCCTTTGGTGTTTCTTTATTCAGAGGAGATATTTGATATGATGTATTGCACACCTCTAGCTCACACATTGAAATAATATACAATATGTTAGACATAAAGACTGGTTTTGAGGATTAACTCTCTCCCGAACATGTTTATGATCAAGTAAGTGTTCATAACTGAATTATTTTCTTGAATAAGATAAATTACTTATTTGCATATATTTTGAATTTTACAAACAAGTTAATTTTTGAGGCAAATCCTGCAGAGCATTGCCAAAGAAAAAACTGACTACTCCTAACAGCTTTTTCATAAGTTAATTTTTACTTCAGTTGTATCAGCACAAGTGAAGTAACTATCTGAAACAGCCATACTGCTGCTTGCAGAATTTTACATACTATAAGCCAAGCACTTGAGAGTTTCATTGCACACTTATATTGCATTTGTATATTGTCAAAATTAATTCAGAAACTGAATGTGAGGTTCTTATCTATATGAATCTTAGCAAGACAGAGCTTTTTAGAATAAATGTCATCAAGATTATTTGCAGTAAAATTGTAATGAGACATTTTTCTCCATGTACATTCTAAAGCTTTTGTATCAGTAAGACTCTATTGATGTTTTTTTTCAGTCAGCTGAAAAATGTATTTGTAATAATGTGCAAACTAAGTAGGCAATACCTTACACGATGCAGTACACAATGCACCAACCACCTTACCTCCCAGGATATCCAGAAAGAGACTCTAAAACAATGCAAACTTGAGGCATGTTTGTAGGACAAATCAAATTAAATTTTAGGTAAAGATTCTTTTCAGTGTAGGGCAGAACAATATTCTTCCTAGTTTTCCATGGGAAGAGATGGCCTTTTGACTAAGTGTTCTACCAAAAGCTGTAATTCTGGAGAAATAAGGCAATCAATCTTAAATATCATAGTTCTAGCACCTGGGGAGTTTTTGCCGTTTCATCCCCTGATCAGTTGGGTCTGTGTGTAGTGCTCTTCACTGGATGGTTGATGTGAATGTGTTTCTGCCTATGGATCACTTTCAAAATATTTGCCCTAGCTTAATTAGTGGTGTAACTTACACCGGTCTTTGAATACATGGCAGCCTTCAGGATGGTTGCCAAAATATTGCTAATAGAATATGCCTTTGCAGGGGTTTTAATGATATGGATATTTCTGTGCATAACCTAATTAATCTCAGATGTTTTGCAAGCTTAAGACCGTTCAAATCAAACAAGGAATAGGGCATTTCAGTGGGGAATGGGACCTGTTCTGCAAGCGACCTTCCGATCTGTTGACTCCTCAGGGTTTTGCAATCTCCATGATGCACCGTGCACTCTTTTCACTGTCTTCTCATCCACTGACTGTGTTTATGTGTGAAAACATAGGAAGAGTGTTGTACTGAGTCACACCAGTACATCAGACTGGTATGCCAGGTTGGTTAAGTTCTTCTCTTGATACGGGTAATGAGAAAAATAGAGAGCCAGAAAAATGAGGGAAGGGGAGTGGGACAGTGAGTGTCAGGCTTGCCAGTGGTGCAAGACAGATGGCCCAGCTGGCTCCTCAACCTCAAGATGAAGATAACCTAGATCGGACTTGAACTGGTGACAGTCTGTCCCAGGCCATCTCATCTCATAACCTGAATCACTATGAACCCGAGCAAAGTTAACAAGGTTTAATTTGAGCCACGCAAGTCAGGTCCATAAGTGGAATGAGATAAAACAAGGCTGAAAATGCCATGTGGAAAGTGCAATGAGGCAACAGAAACAAGGCAGAGGAAGGTAGGGCGAGACTATGCTGACCCAGATGGCAACAGGACACATCTGTGACCATCTGGTATGTGTCTGGCCACAGGGCTGTTGTTAACACTGCAGCCTGTCAAGCCCCTTCCCTTAGGGTTAGGCCATATGCCTCAGATTTATGCTTTTTATTCTCTCATTGTTGTAATTTGAATTGATATCCTGAAAACTGCTAGGAAAATCCCAGCCACCTCTGTAAATCAAGGCAAGTCTTGATTGGCATACTGAGACAGAAATCAATTGATTCTTTTAGAGTTGCACTTGCTAATGCCAACAATGTCATTTGTTTTATTAGTCTGTATGGGCTTGATCTAGCTCTTGCTAAAGTCAAGGAGCCAACGCAGAGCCTGTCCTGACAGTCAGCCTTATCCCCATCAGGAGAGATGGGGCTCATAGCATTTTATGTCTACTGCCAAGAATTAATTGTGTTCAAGTTAATGCCTGAGTTAAGATTAAGCTCTGCTTGACTGACAACTATGGCTAGGGCAGGAAGCATAAACCAAGAGGAGCTAACCTAGAAATTAGCCATTTTGTCTGGATCACCTTCTGCAAATGGGAAAAAAATAAATGTTTCACTGTTCTGCTGAAATGCAATGCTGTG
The DNA here is from genome assembly GCA_009806455.1 of Tetrax tetrax. Taxonomy (NCBI): domain Eukaryota; kingdom Metazoa; phylum Chordata; class Aves; order Otidiformes; family Otididae; genus Tetrax; species Tetrax tetrax. The sequence continues at coordinate 26,619 of WHYT01017015.1, forward strand.
TGTCAGGGCTCTAAAGAAATGTCCACTGCACAGAAAGGGTTGTCATGATTAACAGCAAGGAGCTGTTGGGGCTGTGGTACAAAGAGGCAGTTAAGAAAAAGGGCTCCTTTGGTGACAGCCAAGAAATGGGCAGAGCATGGTGGCAGGGATAGAGAAAGGAGGGCATGGGAAAAAAGGCAGGGAGTTCAGCTGGTGTAGCCAGTGAGGCATCTGGGAGAACACGGCAGGCTGGGAGGGACTGACCAGAAAGAGGCAGATCAATTGGGGAAAATTAAGACTTGAGTCATCAACATATCTGTGTGTATGAACAAATTCCCCCAGGGATAGCACAGAGCCTGGCTGGGGGCTAGACTAGGAGCCTGGAGAGAAGGAATGGGAAGAAGCAGCAGCAGTGTTGTGGTTTAGGGGTAGGCAGTGCGTGATGTGAGCCTTTACGCTGAGTGTCCAGCGAGATTTCCCCATTGCCTCTTAAGTTCTGCGACGAAAATTGCTATAGACTTCAATAATAATCAGTACATTTACATTATATTCCGTAATAATATGTTAGGTGTGCCTCTGTTCTTAATATTTTCTTGGGTTTGTGCCAGGTCTAAGATAGGTCAGATTAAGCTTTCAAAAATTTCAACAGTGTCTGCTGTGACCAAATGGTCAGAGAACGTTAGAACACTGGAACTTAGAGCACTGGAGCGAGTGAAAACAGCAGCACTTCTGGGAAGTGTTTCCTTCATTGTAAATGTATTTTGCTGGGGTTTTTTGTTTGTTTTATGAGGGATGCAGGGACAGTTTCTGGCTCAGAGCCTTCAGTTAGTAAAAACTGACCAGGGATCCCTCTCTTGTGCTTAGACACACAGAGGACCTGAAGTGCTCCTTGTCTTTTTTTTTGTTTTGGTGCAGTTGTTGTTCAAAATGGTGCGAGGCGTACACAGGGCGTGTTGATGCTAGGCTGTGTGGGTGAGTCTGTCCAGAGGCTGAATAAGCCTGCCTGACGCTCTGGTACTACCTAAAGAGTCTGTATTGGAATAAGCAGGGATTTTTTTTTTTTTCATTAGAGATTAATTACAAGTATTACTATTTCATTTCAAAGTGCAGCTTAGAAATTGCAACATTTTCCACTTCTCCCTTGGTTCAGTATCTCATGGCATTTAAGATCAGACTGTGAAACACTGTTAAGAGGGAACAGAAGGGACCTCACAGGGGAGAGATGGCTTCAGCCTCAGTCAGAAGAGCATTTACAAACCACAGATTCCCCAGTGCTTCCTGGCAGTCAGCTGTGCGAAGATGTCAGCACACTGTGCGCTACCATGCCGCTGTTTTCTTTTGAGCGTTACAATTCCACCACCTCGGTTTAGTTGAATGGTGCATTTGAAACAACGCCTGTGGGATGGTTGTCCTGTACAGGAGCAGGATGGAGCAGCTCCTGCTGCGTTTCTGCAGGTGGTACCGCACGTCTGGCTCAGACAGAGGCAGCTGTGCTGATCAGCTGACTGAGAGCAATTCCCTGATAGCACCTGTGAGAACTGGGCAGGAGCTGGGAGCTGCTACCCCGCCAGGAACCGCGGGCTGGACGTTGCTTTCCGGGTACCAGCTTTGAGCTGCAGCTGATCTGAGAAGCACACCCCCAATTAAATCCCGTTCCCCTCAGGTCCTCTGCCTTGTGAGTGTGACTGCCAGCCACAGAGCTTTCTCCCACAGATGCTGTGCACAGCAGAACATGAGCTGAGGCACAGCCACAGCAGCGTGCTGTATCTCTGGTGCTGCCTGGTCAGCTGCTTATTGCTGCGTCCCGTATCCCTTCCCAGTGTCCAGCCACACTTGAAAGGAATTGAGAGGGGAAATTGCTCCAAAAGGGCTGTGCCTTCCCTGTCTCCTGAGGGATCCAGTTCAGAATGTCCAGCCTGTTTAGAGCCTGAGCTCTTCAGGCAAGGAACGTGTATTATCTAGTTTGTATTTTATGGCAGTGTATGAATGTTTTGTTATAATAACAACAACAACAATAATAATTAGGGCTGTGAGAGCCCTGGAGGGCTGGAAAGGAACCAAGCCCTGCAGGTTCTCTCGGATGTTCAAGTTTGACGAGGTTGAACCATCCAGGTTTAACTCCCATCGTTGGTGCCCTCTCTCACCCTACCCGCTACCATTACGACCAGGAAGTCTGCTCCTGTCCTCCACATGTCAGCTGGGAACTGGGATACCCTGGGGCTTCTCAAGGGAGGAACCCGCAGTTATTGAGGAGGATGTGAGTGAAACTCACTGAACTTTCATGAATGTGGGCTGAGGGTCGTGAATCATCACATCTTCAGCCGAGGCCAAGCCTGAGTGGGTCTGAGAGTCTGCACAGAGCCCTACTGTGATTTGGGATTGCAACACTGTCTTTTGTCCATAGGCACTCAGAGACCTCTGGGTGAAAGTCTCCCTTCTATGTCATTTTAAAGACACTGTGAAGGCACTAAAACCGAATGTGTTAGGTACGGCTATAGGTAATAGAAGCCGTCCTTGTCTGAAGCCTCAGTCCTTCCTTTGGATCTCCTGTCTGGATGACAGCAGGATCTGGAAATGTTACTAAAAGATGAAAAATATATTTTTTTTCCCAGTCTCCACACAGAAAGCCTATGTGGACCTTGAAGGAAAAGATGTTGCTGATGCACAAAAGGGTCAGCACTGTTCAAGATACTGTACTGAACTGAGGCGCCACAGGCCTTCCCCAGTGAGGCAGCCTGGCAATCATTGCATGAGACGGGGGTCCAGGCACTCCTGAGTTTTCCTGAGCTCTAATCCCAATTCCCACAGTGTTGCCTCAGCTAATCGCTGCCTCAGTTTTCCTCACTTGTAAAATGTGGGGGTAATAACTGTGCATACCTCACAGAGGCCTGTGAGGATTCATTAATTAAACGATGTTCGGGAAGTGCTTTGAAGATGAAAAGCCCTATATAAATGCTGGGTGTTACTAGTGCTTAGTGAGTACCTTCACAGCCACAAGCAGGGTGTGCCTGCAGGAAGCAGAGCCATAGGCTGAGACTTATGGCTAAGTGCCTTTAAAAATAAATACGATCAGTAAATGCACTGGAGGTCAGCTTCGCTCTCCTCCCCCTTGGGGCGAGCTCCCACCTCAAAGGAACTAGGGTTTTTCTTTACCTCCTCCACTTCTGGAAAACACAAAAGAGGTTTGGGAGTGATGAGGAGAGAATTGTACTTGTACTGGTGGTGCTGATGCGAGGAGTTAAGACATCACAAGCAACCAGTTTACTCTAAACAAAACAGGCACAAAAATCTACAAAAACCTGCATGTCAATGGAAAGAATTGTCCTAACAGGTAACAGGACTCTTGGGGAGCATGAGGTTAGGAGAACAGCAGCTCTCACAAGTCCACTTTGCCAGAAAAATGTGTGTCTCCATACCTTTAAACGCTAGGGTTGCATGCACAAGCATTGTCAGTACTCAGACAGGCACCCAGATGACATGCGGGTGGCCAGTCGTGCACACAAGTCTCATGACTCCCTGCGCAGTCATACTAATTACATGCATACTTTTGGTACACAAAGGCGAATCTGTACTTGCTCCTTCATACACATGTTTGAATGAAAACATAGATGCTGATTTCCTCTTTTTTCTCCCCCTGGAAAATCCAGTATTTAATATTCACCTGACTAGGCAGAAATAAGAGGAAAAGGATTTTTGATTAGGTTAATTGTTTTTAATGACAGCCTGCCACATTTGACAGATCCCTCTTGTGAAGCCTCAAGAAAAGCAAACTTTTCTTCAGATGTACCATGTGTATTTCTGTATTTAGTAGGCTGTGCTGAATTGGGCAGGGAGGTCACTTCTTTCACAATTCTCCCCAGGTTTGTCTGGGAATGACACACGTAAGCCATAATGTATGACCCAGTGGAGATGTCCAGGTGGAATTAATGGCAACAATTGGTAAGTTAAAAGCTGTGCTTACTAGCCTAAACAAGACTTGATTATAAAAAATTAACTACTTAAGGCCAAACTTTGGTTCAAAGGACTCAAATGTTTCTGTCTGTATAAGAGATTGAGGCAAAAGGTGGAAATTATTCTGAGGTAGATGTGTAAAGTGCTTCAAAAGCCAATGCTAGCTCTTAAACAATTTATAACACTGAAATTCATCAGACACATAATTGGTTCTTTATATTCTAAAATTACCCAGAAAAGAGGCCAGGGTGTCTCTGTCACATCAGGAATAGTGTTGGACTGCTGAAGGGAGCGTGCAGAAAGATCAACAGAAATGTGTAGATGTTACAAGGGGAGGACAGGCGTCCTGGATTTGAGAACAGAGAGACCCGTAGGGAGCAGCCAGTGATTAACAGTTTCTGCTCTGTGTGCAGTCTGGAGGGTGTTTTATTTTATTCATCCTGGAATGCCCT
>WHYT01017015.1:41150-69230 GCA_009806455.1 Tetrax tetrax
AACAGGTAACAGGACTCTTGGGGAGCATGAGGTTAGGAGAACAGCAGCTCTCACAAGTCCACTTTGCCAGAAAAATGTGTGTCTCCATACCTTTAAACGCTAGGGTTGCATGCACAAGCATTGTCACTACTCAGACAGGCACCCAGATGACATGCAGGTGGCCAGTCGTGCACACAAGTCTCATGACTCCCTGCGCAGTCATACTAATTACATGCATACTTTTGGTACACGAAGGCGAATCTGTACTTGCTCCTTCATACACATGTTTGAATGAAAACATAGATGCTGATTTCCTCTTTTTTCTCCCCCTGGAAAATCCAGTATTTAATATTCACCTGACTAGGCAGAAATAAGAGGAAAAGGATTTTTGATTAGGTTAATTGTTTTTAATGACAGCCTGCCACATTTGACAGATCCCTCTTGTGAAGCCTCAAGAAAAGCAAACTTTTCTTCAGATGTACCATGTGTATTTCTGTATTTAGTAGGCTGTGCTGAAGTTTCATTTTCTGAATTGGGCAGGGAGGTCACTTCTTTCACAATTCTCCCCAGGTTTGTCTGGGAATGACACACGTAAGCCATAATGTATGACCCAGTGGAGATGTCCAGGTGGAATTAATGGCAACAATTGATAAGTTAAAAGCTGTGCTTACTAGCCTAAACAAGACTTGATTATAAAAAATTAACTACTTAAGGCCAAACTTTGGTTCAAAGGACTCAAATGTTTCTGTCTGTATAAGAGATTGAGGCAAAAGGTGGAAATTCTTCTGAGGTAGATGTGTAAAGTGCTTCAAAAGCCAATGCTAGCTCTTAAACAATTTATAACACTGAAATTCATCAGACACATAATTGGTTCTTTATATTCTAAAATTACCCAGAAAAGAGGCCAGGGTGTATCTGTCACATCAGGAATAGTGTTGGACTGCTGAAGGGAGCGTGCAGAAAGATCAACAGAAATGTGTAGATGTCACAAGGGGAGGACAGGCGTCCTGGATTTGAGAACAGAGAGACCCGTAGGGAGCAGCCAGTGATTAACAGTTTCTGCTCTGTGTGCAGTCTGGAGGGTGTTTTATTTTATTCATCCTGGAATGCCCTCTTGGTTTGTTCCTTCTTATCACAAAGCATATCAGGTGGCTCGGCCACGCACTGTGACATGCTGCGCACCAGGCTGGAACACACGAGTACTGCCACTGGCAGGCTGTGATACTTTAAATGTTTGTGCCTCAGTTTACCCATTGATTAAGATGATAACCTTCCCAGAGTGTTGTGGTGATTAATTATTAATGTTAGTAAAGCATTTTGAAGATGAAGAGTGCTACATACTGGCTAAAGATATTAATTACCTCAGACTCATTATGAAATTTTTATATTTACATAACGATCCAGTCACAGAAGAGGTGCAGAAATGGTGTCTCCTGGTGAACAGATTCTTCTAATTCAGTTATCTCTGCCATTGTCATTATCTAAATCAAATCAAATCCTTTTTTTCCATGGAGAATCTGCTCTTGGAGCAAGCAAAGCCTACATGCTCCATGTGAGACTCCCAGGATGGCAAGCAGCCACGGTACCATTGCTAATTTCAGTCCCTGCCCATGAAACTCACCTCACCCAGAACTTGTTTCAACTTCTCCATCTGTTCTTGGCGTGTGTTGAGATTTCATAAAGTTGATGCCATCAACTCCCACACATATGGCAAGCGAGAGTGAGAGAGAAAACCCACACACAGTAACTAATATATAGGGAGAAGAGGTATTTGCATGGGAGAGCGCAAACATGAGGCTTTCCTCGCTGGCTCCAATGGCTCTTGACTGTTAATACCAAGATGCAAAGGGATATGCAAATTAGGATGACTCAGAGTCCTTTCCAATGCATAACTCCAGGAGGACGCAGGATGCTTCGAGCTGGTTAAGTTTTACTGCAGTCCACACAGCGATGCGAAGCAGTGTCATCGCTTGGACTCTGCCAGACTTGGCAGGGCGCACGTGATGGCTTCACAGCTGGGAACTCTGGTTGCACATTACAGCTGCTTCCTGAGAGACTGGTGAGGAATGTAGAAGTTGACACATGTCTAGGCCACTAGAGAAGCTGGGGAGATCTTAACTCATGGTCTAGATTCTGAATGCAATCTACCCTTTGAGTTAGTTTTGCTAAGACATACCTGCGGTACAGTAGTTTTATTCTCTTTATATGTCCTTTTTCCTTTTCCTTTGGAGGCAAGTGCATAATTTTTCAAACTTTATCAGCCTATGAGACTTGGTTTCAATCATCAAGATGATGCCTAGTTGTTTGATAGATCCTTTAAATTTATAATGTCATACTAGTTTTAATAGGAAAAATCTGGAAACTGCAGGCAAGGGAGAGTTTGAACACAAACGCAGTGCAGGCAATAACACCCATTTCCATACTCACTTTTAGATCTGGGCAGATTTCCAGGGGAATCCACATTTGTCTCCTAGAGCCAGGACTTCAGGAGAATCATGGCTTTTTCAGCACTGAGCAGTCACACAAATTTTTTGCTTGGGGTTTGATCTGCATATTACAGGACAGCAAGCTATTGTTTGGGGATAAGGCAAGAATGGAAACAATACCGAGACTCAACGCAACGCACAGTTTCTTACGCTGAAAGGGAATGAATCTCAAGTTGCTCTGCTCACTTAGCCTTAAAATCATGGGGTGTGAATGGACACTGGACATGTACAGGGACTCATTGCCTCTATGTTTATGAGGCACTTGGCAATGTTTATCCCTTGCCAGTCTCAGAAAAAAAATTGCTTCCTTGGAGCTTCTCAGCCTTATGCCCGCCATGCAGTTTAGCATCTTCTGTGCTCTGTCTTGTTTAACGCAGCATCCAGCCAATCAATGCAGTTGCTTCATTGGTCACTAATGGGCTGCACACTCAGAAAGCGTTTAAATGTATTGAAAGACTACAATAACAGTTTGCTAATTATCTCATTGCATGCCCAGAGAGCCCTGCAAAACCTTGGCCACATTATGGGGTTTACTGAACACCAAGTATCAGGACTTCCACTTCCTTTTCTATTTATATTCTCTGTTTTAATGAAAACCACAAATCTTTCCAGGTGACTTGTTTATGAAGTGAATTTAGAACAGTTAACATTTGCATTTATTAATTTTCTAGAAAAACAGGTATTACTAGTTGCTTAGGACTCTAACTGCTGTCTCAGATTTCATTGGATACCAGCTGCAAGTCTTGGTAATAAAACTGTGTTGATGATTAAGCCAGTGACGTGATTTTCGGTGGCATGGAGCACCTGCAGCTTCCTCCAGCTTCCCAGTGACCCGGGAGGACTCAGCACCTCGGACAACACCTCTGCAGCTCCCGGGCAACGCCAAGAGACACAAAACCCTTTAGGAGCAGATTTCCACAATTGTGTGCACAGAAGGGTTACCCTTTGTATAGCCTGATTTTAATCACATTAAAATCTGCTCTGATTTCTGACACCTTCAAGGGAACAGCACATCTGAATTATTTTCACGAATTCCATGTTTAAGCAGAACATGAGAGCGAAGTCCTAAAGCTATTCATGTCCCAATCCACAAACATGAGCTGATTGTATTTTTAATAGGAATGTTGGGGTTTCTGAGCTCAGGCACTGAATTTTGATATGGCCTTATCTGAAGAAGTATCTCTAGTACCTTCTCCCCAAGGTAGTACTCACAGATCCCTCTATGCCCTGGAGTTTTGTTCTATGTTTCCTTGATTGCATGATCAGAAATGTTCTTTCAGTAATTTCACCTAACTCCTTTTCACTAATGACAGATCTTTTCTCTCCGCAAAACCACCTTCATATTCTTGATTTCTTTTACTGGGTCACTGTTAACTCTTCTGTGCTCTACATAATAATTGCTGCAGATTTTTTGTAGATAGGCATTATGCCAGTCTCCTTCATAAAACTGAATTATATCTTGAGCAGGTATGAACTTGGAGCAATTCCTACCTCCCAGGTAAAATAACTCATCTGATGCATAGGCATACCATGAATCCTGCACAAACTGAAGAGGCTGGGAAGGTGGAAGGAAATTTTTCTAATTCGTAGCTAAATTTCTTCTGATGAAGGATATGTACAACCAACTGCAAGAAAACAAATGATTGTTCTGATTTATTTTCCACTGTAGGAATAATTGGTAACATTGTTCTTCTTGGCAAAGATGAATAGTTGGAACCAGACTATTTCACAGAGACAAAATATCCACAGGGAGAGATTTCTGAAGCAGTCATAGGATGCACCCTACAGAGTGTGATTCTCATGACATTAAAGCAGTGCTAATGGCATTGCGATTAACTTCTAATGAAAAAAGAAATTAACCTGATAAACACAGCATAAATGTTCTACGGAGGGGACAATAAAAATATTACATTTTAGGCAAGGTCTGGCTCTCACTGAAGCCAAAAGAGTTGAGCTTACTGAATTTATCCAAAACAGGAAAAAGAATTTATGACTGTGGAGGACGAAGAAATACTGTTATGAATCTGAGCTGCTGAATAACTCTATACCACAGAAGAGATCCCCCGGAGTTTTGCATTAGTAACTGTTGTGTTACTTTGTGGAATTTTCTGATCCTTTGATAATGTTTCCTCCTTTTAATGATAAAATCCACACTGCTTTGTAAAAGCTTTTAGAACATTTTTCCTTATGCTTTTATCCTAGAGGAGAAGGCAGGACTACATTTGGTATTTAGGACAGGGAGCTGGCAATCTGGATTCTTTTCAGCTTTGTCACAAACCCGTGGTGTGACTTTGGTCTACTCGTTGTACAGCACCATGGCTTAGGGAAGCTATGAGGAGCCTCTCTGTGCCCCAGAAAGGGTTCTGCTTGTGCCTAGTAAAGGGATCGCCTTTGTAAACTCGGCACTTGGCAGTCCCAGCTCCTGCACTGCTTCTTTGCAGCCTGGCAAAAAATACTCCCAGTTGGAGAATCTTATGAAGCTGTGCTGAGGTACGGGTTCTCAGGGTGTACCTGCACATGTGTCTTTGACCCAATCTATGATCTCCGTGGAACTGTAACACCATAGCTTTGTTTTGATTTACCTTTCCCCCAACGTCAGATAAGCCTCCTAGTAAAGCGAGTGTTTGTTTAGTAACAAAATTGAACATTTACATATTAGACTGAGAGGAAGTAAACTAGTAAAATGTAAACTAAACAAGTAAAAATTATTACAATTCTGGCTTAAATTTTGCAACCACAGGCCAGTGTTTCAAGCCGTCCTCCCTGGAATCTCAAAGAATGTCCACACATTCAGGCACGGGGGTCCATTAGTCCCAGTCCTGAACATACACCATGCTCCATCCTTCTTTGGGCAACTCTTTGAAATTCTCCACCCTAGAAACTAGGGTTTATAATATAAATGCATCTCTAGTTGGCTTTTAGCAAAGCCAGCAGCAATGGATATTTTACCAGTGGTTCCTCTGGGTTTAGACGTAATTGACCAGGAGGTGTGTGACCTCTATAAATACACCTTCTGGCCCTTCCTGGGAAATAGCTGCCTTATTATTTCTCCTTTCCTCCTGGCCAGCCTGCTAGCTACTGCTTCCCACCCACTCTGAGCTGCTCCCTTCATTTCTTTATACAGAGTTATTGCTGTTATTCAAGACACTGGTTATGCATAGATTCTATTAAACTTATGATTTGTGATGTGTTACTGGTTTCCTAAAGAGACCTGTATATGCTTGTCTATATGAATATAGATCAGTGATTGATAACAAGTTGTTTGGAGGGGACTTGCCTATGAGAACAGGAATTCCTTAGCTTCAATCTCTCTCCCAATCACTTAGGCTAACGTTGTCAAAACCCTTCAAAGATATTTCATTTTTAATGTCTGCCTGGGAATGAGGCATTGAGCACCTCGAGGTTCAATTGACCTCCCTTGATTTTGGGTGCTTCTCTTGAAGTGAGGCAATGGTCATTGGGTACCTCGAGATTCCCCTGACTTTATTTGAATTTTGCATGCTTGCTCTGGGGATGTACACACTGGAAACAAGCTAAATAAAAACATGGGGGTTTTTAAAGTGCCTTTAACTTTAAAATGAGACTTTCAGTTTCTAAAGGCTGGCAGGGAGTTAGTTCTGAGTCAGTCTTTGTGTGGCCATTTTTATTCTGAAATGAGAGTGTTCTTGCACAGAATTACAGTAAAAAGTTTTGCCAAGAGACATTGTCTTTTGTTTCCATGAGTTTGCAAATATTCCCAAACAAGTTTGCTGTAAGCCAGCAAGACCCAGCTTTGATCCTACCAAATAAAAGCACCTCCCTGAACAACATAAACCCTCGGCTAACTCAGAGCAGAGCGCTGCCAGAACGGAGTGCACGGCTTTTTGCCAAGCCCTGACAAGGTAGTTACGGCTGCTGCAGGGGGTCCCTGTATAATGCTGTCACAACATCATGTTGTGATGAGACATTGGTAAACTTTCTAAGTTACCGGAATTCCTCTGGGGAAGGGCATTATATGCGTACAGTTTGTTTGTATTGTTGCCTAATTATGAGCAGCAATTAAGACTTCACACCTACAATTTGTATTCACAATTTGTAAAATTCCCTTGCCTTGAGTTCTCTACCACTGCTACCAGCAAGACATACAGTACATTTTATTCCTTATCCACGTGCCATAGGACAAGCCACTTCCACGTCTCGCCTCTTCGACTGGCAGCAAAACGCCCCAGACCTGAAGCAGCTGACTTGATGCCGCTGTGATTGTGGCTTACGTATACCTTAACAGGGATTGTACACACCTTAGCAAACTGAATTAAAATGATAGTGCGCAGGCATCCAGCACATACCACCAAGCCTGATTCTGCAGATCCTCAGACCATGAGTGAGCTTACCCACAGCAGCACTCCAGTCTGGGGACTCCCACTGATTGCAACACTGCAGTGAGATGATTTGCATATAGAAAATTATTTGTCTGGATACATTCTCCTGTTTATTCAATCCTGTAATCCCTAGGTACCATCAACTTTCAGTGACCTTCCTGGGAGTTGGCAGTGTTTAGGACTTCATCGTATCCCATGCATCAGTCCTAATTCAGCAATTCATTTAGCTGTGTCAGGAAGATTCGTACATGTCCTTAAGTGATTTGTGGAATGGGATAAATGGAATACATTTATGCACCTCTAATCTACAGTTCAATTGTACTTTCAAAACATTGCTTTGAAAACAGTGCTCTTGGTGAAGAATAAAGCCAATGCTGGTTTGTTGTTTTGGGTTTTTTTTCCCTGATGCTATTAGGTTGGGTCAGATTGGGAAATCTGTGTGCGAGGGAGTAGGCAGGTACAGGTCCAGCTGGCTTTCATGGCACTCTGTGAGAGCTCACCAGAGCTCACTGGGGCCCAAGCTGTCTGACACACAGCAGCCAGAATACAAAGGTCTTACTCAGACGTGGCAGTTACTCATGGAAGTAGTTACCTTAGAGCCAGAGGGACTGACCAGGGGTGCTGTGTTACATTATTTTTGTTGCTGATGTCTGTCCATTGTGATCAGCGTCGCAGGCAAACCAGAACTCGGCCGCATTGTCTGGACAAACAGAACAATGACAGCCCTTCCTTCACAGACTGCATCTCTTGAAAAATGCTTATTTTCTGGCTCTGCTGGGAGTTTTGCAACAGAATATAGTGAATATATTCAAATGGGAAAGTCTCCAAATGGTGACTGTAACATTAGTACAAAGTATTATTAATAAATGAATTTACTTTGTTTTTATTAGCTAGAAAAATAAACCTAGGCTCATGTTGTTTGAAACTCAAATGAGGACAGACAACATTAAGAACACAGCTCTTATAAAAACTACCACACAGTAAATCAAAGAACAAGAAAAGTACATGGCCATTAACCTTCTACTATAACATTCCTCACAACGTTTCTGCAGCGTGGAGAACTGCAAGACAACATTTTTCAACTGTCCTAAAGAATGTGAAATGTAAATGTTTAGAAGAGTGTTTTTCTTGCCAAGTTGAGAGCGATCATAAACATCAGCTTCTAACAGAAACATTTTAAAAAGATGCACTCCATGCTGCCAGCTTTTGATAGCAACACCATTTAAATTAGATCGCAGTCTCCTTGAATTTTTGACACTCCATTGCTGCCTTTTATTTGCCAAAAATTGTTAGATTAATGTTAAGTTTGAGTTTAAAGAATGAACTGCAACTGTATTAAATATGCTGCTGAAATGTCATGTGGGTAAACAATAAATTACCTGCCTAGGATTCATTATGGGGACAGCCCTAAAGAAAGTCTTGAGGGAAAAGAACCATTGTTTTAATTCTGATACTTTAGTTCTGTGGTATCACAAATGTGCATGGTATTTTCCTGTCAAGCGGAGTCTAAGGATTTGTTGAGGTGTAACTTTGCCATAGCTAACAATACACTAAAAGCAAACCATGACTTACTCCTTACCGTACACGCTCCCCCTTTCAGCTGAGAGGTCTGTAAATGTCATTGATGAAATAAGGCAGTAAGCTGCCATTATACACCTGTATTTGGTAACACTGAAATCCTGATTCTGATGGCATGTTATTTCTTCACAGTAATATCCTCCCATTATTTGTTGTCAGATAATCTTAGCCAAAATGTTCAAATCTAGGAAAACTGAAAAGCTTTGGGAACTATAACCAGTTTCAACTGACTGTTTTAGTTATATCACCCTGAAATTCCAAACAAATCACATTACACAATTTTAGCATTTTCTAAGTGAAAGGTTTTAGCTTTGGGATTCAGAGTTTTCATTTTAGTTTAGTGTTTAATTATATTTTTAGAAATCCTTAAAGCAAAATGAAATATTTGAATCAAAGCATTTCCTTATGAACCAAAACATCTTTTTTGTCACTGCTGCTAGTGAATCAAATTGAGTATGTTTTTAGAAGAAAGAGCCATGTCTGATCACAGCCCAAAGCATCTCCTTATATAATCAGTGTTCATATTCTTCAAGCTCCCTCATTTTGCACCATGATAGCAGATGGACTAGAGATGACATGGTTACTAGTGGATCATGGTTATGCATCTTTGCAGTTTTTATTTTGATAAAGACTCTGAAATGACTTAGGAAAAGTTTGTTCTTAGATAAACTTTCCGGGTTTTATGTGTAGCCTGCCACTTGTTTGGAACCACTTTGTTAATTTAAAAGAGGATTTTGAAAGGCAGAGAGGGCAGTTGTAGGTACCAACCCCAGAGAAGTACATACTTGAAGAAGGACCACAAAGTTGGTACTGTTTTGAAAACCACAATACTGAAATAGCAGTGCTACGTAGTGAAGTAATGAGATTTCATTTTCAAAAACAGTAATACATTTTTGGTTCATTCTTTTCTTCCTTTTTTTTTTTTATTTGTGCTTTGGGATGATCACATGCTACATTTACAGACTGCTTCTGCAAGTACGACAGCTGGGACTATCCAGTTCACTGTTCTCCTCCATAAGCCCCATCTGAGAACAGCTGAACTTGACTGTAAGGCTTATGGTGAAAAGCAAGGAGCAAACATGTTGTCACTGTAAGCAGGAGATGTCTTGAATGGATGTGTTTGAATCAATTTCCTCTTTTTCTGTTTTGGTTGCTACAGAAACAAATACAAGTTAACAACTGTTACCTGTGGCAAAGAAACACAGACCAAGAATGAGCCTGAGCGGGGAGAGGACCAGTCAAGCCTCACAGCACGGAAAGATGTGAAAAAGACCCAAGAGCAGAGAATAAGAGGATGTGAGCTGTGCTGTGCTCACAATGAAATCATTGGGAAATTTGCCATGAAAGCAGAACTGCGTTGTTCTTTCAGGTATGAAAAGTACTGCACATTACAAATATAGAACTCACATTAAAAGGTTAAGACATCCTGTTCTCTTCCTAGGACGAGCCAAGAAACTGCAAAAGCCCAGTTCCTAAACATGTGTATTCTAGCCAAGCCTTGGGAGAAGTCTTGCTTCCAGCATCCCTTGAGGCTGTTTTTACTTCCCATTAATATATATCCTAGTCCTCCCATCCCTTAAGTTCTAGTGGCCTTCCTTCTCTTTTCCATCTGATCAAGAGCCTGCACTGTAATCTGAAGTACACTGGAGTCAATAGATGTCTTTGCATTGTCTTTAATAGGCTTTGAATCAGAGCAGAGAGGTCATAGTCCTTAGGTTTATAATTTGTTTTGCAGATAAATTGGGACATTTTACTATTGTTTTGATTTGAGCCTCAGATAGCCCTAGAAATAACAGAAGTAGCAAATACATAAAACAAGGTTCATGCCAATGGGACAACCAAAAGAGTTTATATCTGTCATCCCAATACAAACAGGATCTTGGTGGCAGAACCAGGAATGAAAGCTAAGACTCCTGCCTTCCCTCCTTGTGCCTTCACCATTCAGTCATGGAAACTCCCCCAGATTACCATAAAGTTGTGCAGAGAGTAACATCCAGCAGAGACCAGCTCTGCCTGCCTCCTATGAGCTTGCCAAGGCTGTTGGGATAGTGAGGGAAGAGACACACAATTCATTTTAAGAAGGTTTTTTTTCCCCCTTTTTGTCATCTTCTTTGTGGTGGTTTGTGAAATGCCAGGAAAGAACAGTACAATGAACAGAAAATGTTCCAAGGAAACCAGCCTTCTCTATGCCATTGCCCAACAAGCACCCAGAGAGCTTTGCATAGGAGTGTGTGACACACATGGGGACTATGATTTCTGCTGGCATGAGGCCTCTCTTTCCTTCTGAATTCACAGAGCAGAGAATCAGAGCCTCTCCCTGCCTGGTCGAGGCTCTCCCTCACCTCCAATACAAATGCAGGTGCAAAATTATTGAGTCCGTAGTTTTTTTTGCATAATTTAGAGCCATAAAATGGAAGCTGCCTTTGAGCATTTGGCTCTTCCTCTCTTGCAAGTTAGGGCCAGATGCAAAAGAGGACTTAAGTACTTACAACTCAGTAGGTTCCTCCCTACTCAGGATAACATTTCTTCCAGTACCAGCAACTTTATGTCTAGACATGCCCAGAACTGCTGTGATCTGAGCAGCTTAGTACAGAGTTCCCACCTAAAACCCATTGGGATGCTGAAAGAAGTCAAGGAGCATCTGTTTTCTCAGGACAGAAAATTCAGATGGAATATTCCGAACAAGCCTAATACACACCAGCAGGACCATTCTCCTCACATGATACAGTCATAGCTACTTTCTTTTAAACTTGACCAGGTGGGAGAGGTGCTATCTGGCTGGACAGTTTGGTTTTGGCTGACAAACCTGAGCAGAGTGAGAGTCGTCCTTAGCCATTTTGCATAAGGGTCCAGGCCTGTCCCAGTCTCGTGGGGATTGTCTAGGAGAATAAGTATGCCCTCCGTGAGTGAGATTGTAAATCTGAAAGTTTCCAACACAAAGAAGAAACAAAAACACAAACCCCTTTCAAGGAAAACATAAATGCAGAGAATAAAAAAAAAAACAAAAAACTGAAGAAACCACAGTTATTTTGCTGGCTAATATCGTGAAGACATGATAGTACTTGCAGCTTCCTGCTTGGACCTGGCTTGCTCCAAAGTTATTTTGTGTGTTAATCATGTGGTTTAGATGGTAAAGATTAGGTCTGAGTGAGCTGGTTCAGATGAAAGGGGAAAAGGCAGCAATCAAACCTTCACCCAGAACTCCAACCTAAACTTTTCTAAGCTTTGAATTTAAAAAAAGTACTAACTTTTCTTTATTATTCCTTTGTTTTGCAATTAAGATTATATTCAAAGGTACTATTATTCATTAGCTACAGTTATTCATTCAAAGCTTTGAAAGCGCACAATGCTGTAAGAATGACTGCTGTTATCTCTGCAAACACAAAAGTACACATCTCAAGTTCACAAAAGTACATTTCTGTCCCTTTTCCTGAACTGGGCTTTTAAATTGATCTAGGTTTTTTAATCCTTTTTCCTGCTTCCAGTGTAGCTACCACTATATATAAAAGTTTCTGCCCAGTTTTGTTTTCTATGCAACTTGGCCTGGAATGTTCAGTTACAGATTTCCTGATAAAGACTCCAGCCAACAGCTAGCAATTTGACCAATGCTCCTCAGAAAATAGGTATATAAAATCATGTTCCAAAACCTAAACGGAAATGTGTGAGTGGTCTGATTCTGAAAAAAAAAAAAAAAACAAGACCTGCTTGCTGCTTGGCAATTTTGAAAATTAAAACTATATTCTTTAGCACTTTACTACATAATACTTTTAGATGCCTATTTTTAAATGGTTGTCTCAGCTGACTGCATACCTTTGTGCCTGACTGGCACATATTGGGCATGCGGTGCACAAGGGAAATACACACCTGCTCCATTTATGCACAAGCTGGACAACCCTTTGCAGATGTCAAATATGTGCATAACAAGCCCCATACTTGCTCGTGCAGACGTGAGGCATACAAGTGTTCTAACTACACGCCTCATCCTCCATTGATTTTAAGTTATGCAGACTGGGAGCCTGGCACTTCCAGACGTGCTGGACAGAATTTTACACACCCTGTGGTGTTGCTATGAGTCCATGGGTTTGACTGCACAGTCAGAAAACGGTGGGAATCAGGCTCTGGGTAGATTGTTTATGAACACTTCTGTTGAGAGAATCAAGTCTCCTGTGTTACAGTCCATTATAATACACCAATGTGCAGGAAAGCTGACTTGAAATATTCCGTAATGGACTGACTGTGGGGGCCAGGTTACCGGTCAGGGAGATACCGTAACATCATTTCACAAGACAGCTGGACCTTGATCCTTCCAAAGTCCAGGCAAATAAATGAGACGCTCAAATGAGGGGTCTAGCTCCTTCACTGCAGTGACTGGCAACAGGCAGGTACCTTGAAAAAGAGGTTGAGTTTCCCAGATGTCACAGAAATGGAGATTCTAACAGTTCAGTAAGATGAATCCAAGCCTTCAAGCCTTAGGGCTGAGTATATGCAAAAGTAAAGTGTCACAGAAGGACACAAGACTGTGGCAAGCACAGTCTGGAGACTGCTGTTCAGTTGGTTGCTTTGTCTGCACACCTGCAATTACTGATTTTGAGTGGGTATGAAGGAGGGAGCTCCTTTTCGTGACAGCTGCTGTCTGTGCAGCGGTTCAAACCCAATTTCAGTCAGGATATATTAAAAACTGAATGAGTGAGCTGGCTCTAGAGAGTGACTTCCATCATTATAAACTAAAGAGGCTTGGATTAACATTTGAACTTTTTGAATGCTTATACTAATTCAACCACAGAATCTTCTGAGAGCTTCAGCCATCACTAATTAAGACATGCAACCATTCATCTGTGGTTCATCCATGTGCTTAGCAGTTTTTGCTTTAGTGGGACTTTGTGGTGTGAAGTGTCTGTGCTGGGGTGAATGCCACTCAGAGAAACACGTGGACTAATGAACTCTCCACTTTTATATTAACTTTCTTACCCCTTCCATAGTTGGGAATACTACCGTGGCCTCAGATTTAGAGTGAAAACAAATAACCCACTTCAAAAATAACCTGCCTTAGGAAGTGTCTTTGAAATTTTTTTTAACATCGAATTAAAAAGACATAACATGACTGTAAATAATTTTCCCTGCAATGAATGCAGTACAAACATCCCAGTGTTTTGCTAGTACCTGAGAGCTGGAATATAGAACTGTCTATATAGTGAATCTGACAGGTCTGTTTTATTCCCCTTCCTCCTCCATCTCCCCTCAGTGTAAATTAATAAATATTAATGAGAAAGGGAAGCAATAGCAATTTTCTTGTGTTATTTTCTGATCATGCGTAATTCAAAAGTGTTTTGGTGTTACATTTAGTCATATATAAGGTTGTTTGAGCCTTTTATTAGCCATGATTCATTCTGCATATCAGCATAAAGTGGTGCTCATGCTTCCAGCCTGTATCTGTTCCATGATGCTCAGTTATCTGTCTGCCCCTGAGCTATCAGTAGGTTTGGATTTGCATGTACACTGTTCTCCTATGACAACAGTATGCCAGGAATGACCGGTCTGGTATTACCTGGTCAGGTGAGGTTCCATTCAAATAATGTACATGCCACCAAAACAATTCAGATCAAAGGTCTGACTTTTAAGAGAATTAAAATGTAAGGACTTCTAAAGCAATTCTACCAGTTGGCTTTACAAATGAACTTATGTCAGCTGCTCTGTATGATGACTGACTAAATTACTTATATATCTAATCTTATCTAGCTATCTGTCTGTCTGTTTTTCAGCATTTCAGTACCCATCACCATATTATCTAGGCGCCACCATAAGATTAAGAAGCTCTGCAGTGACATTCTCAACATGATCTGTTCAAAGGTCATTAGCAGAGCCTTTCATACTGGAAAACATCAGAGGAGAGTATGGAAGTGAGCTGCAGAAGGAGAGAGAAAGGAAAACGACGAGGTAAGCTGTTGGAGCCATTTTAGTTGTGCTCATCCTGTGTGGCTTGCTTAGCTAGTACTGAAGTACAGGAACCTCATGTCAGCTGGCTTTATTCTGCTACAGAGACTAGAGCACTTACTGTACCCTATCGTCACCTCAGAGGGTCATCTCACATGGCCTCGAGATTGCTGTCCCTGTGCTTTCTTCAGATGCTGTTTACATGCTTGGTTTTTATGATTTCTGTATATTACTGCCTCAGAGCAGGACATTTCCCTCAAAAATTCCTAGTAGAGAGCAAGCACTGCCACTCAGGAACCACCTTCTCCAAACTAATACATTAGTTAAAATTTTATTTTAGCTTAGCATGGAAACCCTACAAACTCTTTGTGTTTGAAGAATAAAAAAAAAAAAAGGGTGGTTTTCAATGTACACAAAGTTACATAGGACACACAGAGCTGGGAAAGGTGATTTTATCCCACGAGGCCCAGTCCTGCTTCCACTGAAGTCGGTTGCTGTAGTGTCTCTGATTGCCATGAGAACATGCTGAGGACAACCTAGGGAACGTGCATTACGGAAAGCTGGCACTGGCCATACTGTGTTCACTGATGCAGTCTGTCACTACTGTTTCAAGAAGTATACTGGTAAGTGAAAAGTTTGCCAAATCCCTGTTTTTCACCACTGCAGTTAGGAAGCCTGGTTCAGACCTGAGGAGGCCAATGACTGTATGCTGACATGTTGCTCAAACCAACACCTGGAGGTCTTTCGTACCCCTTTTGGTACAAAAACACTAGGGGATTTACACTACGGGATAAATAGGTGGTTCCAAAGCGAGAAGGAAAGAGCCAAAGTTGGAAGCTAACCACAATACGTGGGTGTAAGCGATTACCAAAGGCTTCCAGTAACTCTGCTATCATCAGAGACTAGCTTTATGGGTATGGCCTCAAGAAGTTTCCCTCCACTTAATTAAAGAGGCAGATAAGTATCTAGGTGGAGTGTGCAGATAGGTTCTGAATGACTTATCCACTAAGGCTGGTTCGCTGCACCTATTGTTAAAGCCAAAATATAATATCAGATTAATGCATTATATTTGCCTATTATAGCACTATGTCATCATTATATGACATGTTATAATTAAAGCCCTGCGTTAGAAACAAAACTATTTGGCTTGGGATAAGTTACCTTTATGACTTCTGTGGTTATGATTTCCTCCTTTTCTTAACCCCTTAAAACTGCATAATATAGCTATTTGTAACTGTATAAAGAAAGTTTCTAGTTTCAGATTCTAATCTCAGGTAATTCAATGTAAATAAAGTAAAAATCTGGCACATAGTCTTTTCCGGTGTCTGAATATTTGGTATTAGAGGGAAATCCATGTTGTTTGGGTCCAAGGAGTCACAAAGATGGGCATTAGATTAAAGGAGAGCGTGCGTAACTCACCATCTAGCCCTCTCAGTTGTCATTCAGCTGTCCACATCAGTTCCTGATTTTGTACAATTCCCCATTACTCTTCAGGAGAGGAAGCCACTCAGCATACTTTCACTCTTCTTTTTCCTTCTTGGAACTACATGAGGAAAAATTGGTTATTAGACTAGTTTCTGGACCTATCTCTCGGGAAACCATGCTCACAAATGCAAATCTGCAAAATGGGTGTGTGATTGCATGCCTAACTTGGAGATACGATTAAGATTACAGTTTGGGTAACTGACTATGCTAATATGTTTAATTAGTGATTTGCATATGCAAGCTTTTAAATTTCAGTAGTTGGTGATTCATGCAGTTAAGTGCAAACCTTAGCCTTGCTGTCAGGTTTAGACAGAGTGTGCCAGCAGTACCCCCTCTCCCCGACATCAAATGCACAGAGCAAGTGTTGTCATCAGTCAAGGTGTAATTCCCCAAAAATAGTCAGGCTCTGGCTGTTTGAGAAGTAAACATTGTAGGGCAATTAATCTTCCTGCTGTTATTTGGTAGCAGCTTTTATTATTTAATATTTTGCAATACTCTTCTATAAATCTAATTGATGTCTTTTATATTAGTAACTGAACTGTGCATTTGTTTGGTTTGGAGATGACCACCTTAATGAAGGTTAATGATGAGAGGACGGTTGCCAATAGCTAGGGGTGATATCCCACTGTCTTAGTCAATCAGCTGGTGAGAGTTTATTCTGTTGCTGCAAAGCCGGTAACTCAATAGTTGGCTTCCTAGTTCATGGATGACCTTTCACCCAGACTTGGACAGAGCTGGATTTGGCCTTGGTACCTTGCTTGTGCAGTTTCAGGGCTTAAGCGCACCAGCAACTATTTTGTTATTTCTGTTTCACTTAGATCTTGGAAATGCGGGTTCTCTTCACGGGGGCAATTTCTCTGGTGCAGGAAGGTGTCGCAGATCATCAGTCTGGGATACAGACTTCTAATTTCTACGGCTTACCGGAGAAACATTTTCAGCGTTTCATCTAAAATAATAAAATTCCTAAACTGAAAAGCAAAAATAATACTATGCAAAAATGTGATTTTTTTTTTTTTGCCTAGGAAAGTTATTTCACCAGCTTTTGCCAATGGTACCCTGGCCACTGCTCAAGGGGAGATTTCCCTCTATGGCTGCTTACTCACACAAGTCGCTAAACTTGATCCCACTGTGCCTGCTCCTGTTCGCACAGAGGCAGTGGCTGTGAAGCTATGACTCAGAGGGCAAAATGGGATATAATGGGCCACACATGGGCATTCCAGAAGAGTGTGTTCTCTCCAGTGCTAATTAATTTTCTGCTCTGCAAAATACAATACAAAACACTGCTAATTTCCTTGTTCTTTAAACATTTCCGTCAGCCGCTTAAAGGGGCTTTTATGAACTCCATTCAGTCCTTCTCCATGTTGATTGACAAGTCAGGCCTAATTATATGGACGGTTTATTATCATGACATGTTGTCCCTGAATAGCGTGCTATTACATACTCAATAAAACTGCGACGATACTCACCAGCATCAGGAATTACAGACTGTCAAAGGGAAGGAAATTGGAAGGAAAATACGGAGGACTTGGTGAAATTCTGTGAACACAGTGCTCAGATTCCAGGAGAGAAAGGGAAAGATAGTCTCCAGCTTTCAAGGTGATTCCAAATACCTTGAGAAGTATGAGGCATGATAAAAATACGGCCCCTGCAGAGGATTTCATCATGCAGGATAGTCTGCCCTACTCACCGGGTGAAAAAAAATTACTTTCTAATAGCATCTGCCTATTCTACATATATAATTAGCCAAACTCTGTGTGGTCATGTTACTGCCTGGGAAATATTTGGAGTGAGGGACAGTTGTGCTCCCAGTCATTTTCACCAGAAGACTTTCCTTGCTGAATTTATTCATCTTGTTGGCTTTTAATATAAATTTTAAATAACACATGGTATTTTCAAGGCCTCTTATATTTCACAGTTCTTTAAACAAATAAAACCTGAGACACCCTGCTCTATTCTCCCAAATCCAGGAATTACCTTTCTGCAGATAAAAGAACTGAAGCAAAGAAAGGTGAAGTAACTTGCCTGAGATTCTGAAACAAGTTTGCAGCAATGCCAGATACAGGATTTTGCTTTTCTTTCTCCAGAATCTCTACCCTACCTAATTAATACAGGGCAGAGTCTCTGCAGCAGAAGCTGACAAGCGACCATCTGGGCTTAACATTTAGCACAAAACCGGTGCAGCACCCTCCTGCACTGTGCCAGCTCCCACCGGCTGACTCGGCTGTGTAGTGTGGCCAAAGCCCTCCTGAGAGCCCTAGCTAATGTTTAATCCTTGGGGGGAGGCTGGAGGAGAGCACGAATTAGCTGAGGGAGATATTTATTTGGAGGTCACATTCACCTCCCTTCTCCCCTCAAGACATGGCGATAGGTAGTGGGGTGAAGAACCCAGCACTGCATTTGTAAAGAAGCTTATAATAAATGGGCTTTTCTGCCCTGGATTTGTACAAATGAGTGATTTGATTATAAACAACTGTGGATCTTGACAAGTTGTGGATGGAGGAGCTGAGTTGGTCGGAGTTCCCAGTAAAAGGCAGCATTCTTCACAGGCAAGCTTTATGCAGTATGAAATGTTTTTGACATGGATAATTAATTTTTCCATTTATCCTCTTCACTTCCTAAAAAAACTTCCACATACTTAAGTGCCAGTGACAAACCCTTCTTAGAATAAAGCCTGTTTTTAAGCAAGTGAAGGTCGCAAAGGTCCAAAATGCTGATATCAGAAATGCTTATTTTGGACCAGCAGAGACTAAATGGTTCAATGGTGAGAATGGTTCATAAGACAGGAATATGGGGCTGTTGGGAGACCGTCCTCACCCTCTTCTTTGAATGCAGGTGAGGATGAAGCCAGCTTGTGCTTTTGCATGGCAGCACAGCATACCCGTATTTTCACAGGCAGAAACAGATGCTGCAAAGATAACTTTTCTTTGAAGAAGAAAACCAACCCCATCATTTCTTTCTGCCCTTTATAGTAACCAAGATAACCCTCAGAGTGGGAGCAGTGTACGAAAAATAGACCAATGTCTCCCTTAGTCTGCAGAAACCAAGAAGTAACAGACCCGAGAGGTCCACGTTGCCTCTTTGTTATAGGAATCTGTTGATCAGAAGATTAGGAAAGTACTAACTTGAGAGCACAGGTACTACCCTGATTAGCAGTTTCATAGTCTTGTAAAAAGCATCTCATTTTGCTCTCCCAAGTAGGTGGAGATTTGTTGACAGGTGGAGCCTAGGAAAAAGTAACCACTATGGTTTTTTCTACATCTAATGCTACCTTGAATGCTAAAGGGGAGTTATTGCAGAGGAGAGGGTGCTGCGGGGGACTGCAGACTGCATCCTCCAGCCGTATTCCACAGGTTTCCTAACAGACGGTCCGTGCTGGAAGGGGGTACCCAAACACGTCAGGAGGTATTTGTCCCTGAGCCGTTCCATGTTGCAGAATGCTGCCCTGCTCCTGCCTGTCCGGGTGAGGTCAGGTACCCTCCAGCGTGCACCGCTGCCACCTGCTACCCTGCTCTGGGAGTTAAATGTGTAAAAGCAGGATTTTACCTCTTTTTTTTTGGAAAGAGAAACATTTTCATTTTACCTATCATAGTAAACTGACTGTAATGCCAGTAAAGCATGCCTAATTGGCAGGATTTAAAGACTGATCATTTCAATTTATGCCCAGAACAGGTAGGGCAGCAATGAAAGCCTCTCCCACCCAACCCCACCCCTTCTCACCAGTGTGCCTCAACCCTGCCCTGGAGGGACCACCTGGAGGGCTGAGAAGGGAGTTCCCTCCCTCTGCGCAATAAAAAAGGCTCAGTCCGACAGTAAATACCGGGCTAAGCTTATGGCTGTTTAATAGTTAGTGTACCTCTGATAAGAAAGCTTTGCAGGGCTCGTGCAGAAGAGCACCTGCTAGTGACTTAATGCAAAAGCAGGAGCCATTTGCTAAAGTTTTGCCTTTAAGGACTTGGCAGAAAACACTAGAGTGGAATTTTCACTTCATGTTACCATGAGGTCAGTGGGAAAATAGTTCATTGCCCCTAGCTTGTCTGTCGGAAACAGTTCCCATCACTGCCACAGCTTGCAATAGCCTTCCCAGAACCGTGTGCTGTTTGGTATCACTTCCTTCTTTCAAGGCCTCTTCACCACATGGAGATCTGCCGCCTTGTCCCTTTTGCCAAGCGCTTTCCAATCTGTCAACCTGGCTTGTGAACTGTATCCTCTCCGACCAGGCACACAGGCACAGGACTGTATTACAAGAGGCTTGATTGCATCATTCCCACCTATTCTGAGCGCCTCATCCTTCACAAGCCAAAATCCACAGGACCTAATTCTGGAGAAAGACACAATTGACCCATATCTGTTATTGACAGAGGAAGAACTACCAAAGACTAGAGGTTTTCCCCTGTAAAGTGGGAGCATCTGTTCATCTAAATAAAATGCTTTGCAAAGAAAAAAAAAAGCAAGCTCTGTACAAACGCCATGTCACTGCAAGCCTTTAGCTAATCAGGCTTATGCAATTGCAGAACTAAAATAAAAATAACATTTTCCAGTAGCCATTAGTAGCACTCAGATTGCCCAATGCAGGCCTCATTGCTTTTCTCAGCATCAGCTTTATCAGTTGTCTTCCAGCCCATAGGAGTCCATGGCTCTTGGCAGCAGCTCTTGCTGGTGTGGAGTGGGTTATTGCTTAAGAATCCTTTGATCAGCAGCCAGGTACTAACACCATGCTCCCAACCAGCGGCTTGCCAGACCTGGCCAGCATGCAGACTGGACGGGCTCCTTCAGTACAGCAGGAGGAAATCAGGATTCCTTTTTGGCGTGTTTGAATGCATCTCATTCACCATCTTTCTGGACATCCAGATTTCCTACCGTGTTTTCTTTCCCAGGCCTATGCCTGTGCCACAGCTGCATCACGGCAGTGTGATCCAGAGGCCAGGCAGCTGCAGCTGAGGCTCTGGAAGGATGTGTTTCCGCAGAGCACTTGGCACATCCAAAACTTTAAAGCTTATGTTCAGCATTGTTTTGCTTCTTCTCAGGTATAACATACACTCAAATAATTTGTTGAATTGGGACACAAAGACAGCTGTTAGAGCATAGGCTGTACTCCACTAGTCAGATGTTTTATTGGTTTGTCTTTTTTTTTTTTTCCTGGGAAATGCAAAAATGCTGAAGCCACTGCTATCTCCTTTTGTACAGGAAGAGAAAGCCAAATCAGCCCATGTGCACGGGCAGCTCTCTGAAAATTGAAAACACATGAAATGGAAGTGCTCAACATTTGCTAGGGCATGTGCTGTAAAAGTGAGCAAGGCACAAAATTTTCCCAGAGACACTGTGATCTCAGATCCATGTATATACAGATCCATGTAAATACATCCATGTAAATACAGATCTATGCATTTATCATTACTCATGCAAGTAATAATAGTTGCACCGAAATCACTACAGCTACATGTATAAAATGAACCACATATGTAAGATCAGGATCTAAATATATAATAGGGAAATATACCTGCAGCTATGGCAACTGCACTTATAACTAGAGATGCACATACCTGCATACAGCTTCTGTTACATCTAGGGACTAACGATAATCTAAAGATATATGACAAACTGATGAAAGATCCAGGACCAGAAACTCTCTCCTTGGTTTCAAAGCTCAGTATTTATCCCTTGCATCTTAATTTCTGCCAGCATTCTGCACTCATTAACTCCACAGCTATGTAATTTGCTGTGAAAGTGGGTAAGGATACTGTGCACCCAACAGCTGAAGTCATACGTAAAGGCCTGCCTTCTCCTGTGCTCGTTCACATCTGAGGACTCAACCTAACAATCAGGACTGCTCTTAAATTTAAGCACAGAAATATTTTCTGCCACCATGAGTGGTCATCAGTAACTCAGCAGCAGGAAAGCAGCACTGCTCGGATGTTCTCTTTCTTCACAGAGCTGGCACAAAAGCTGTCTTACGTGCTGAAGTTAAGCGTAAGTGGCTATGGTCCAGCTTGCATTCCTTTAAGCAACCAAGCTCTTAGATAATTACTCTTTTTTTTTTTTTTTGTAATTCTGTTCATCTCGTTGTGCCAAGTTATCCCACAGATTTTATTCTGTTCCTTATATACATAAATGTTAGACACACTTAAGAATCTTAATAAATTACATTCTAGGTTCATTTTCTAGCCTTTTGTATTTCAAAAACCAACAGAGACAGAATCTGTATTTTACTTTATTTCAAATTCTTTATTTCAACTAAGATACCTAGGCTCACAGAAGTGTGGCAAATTACCATCAGAAACATCCACCCCTCAGTTTTTGTCGAGATGGCAGAGGCTGGGGAAATGAGCAAAACAATGTTTCTGCTAGTGAGCCACCACTGCTCTCCTTCTGCTTCTCAAACCGGCTCCAGGCACTTTCTCTTGTTCTTGTGATTCCCTTCCTGAATTACTTCAGCCAAGTAATTGTTTCATCATGTTGCACTGAAATATTTTCCCATCGTGTCACCATGACATTAATTTCTAAAACCAAAGCTCCTCTGCTCACTTACAGAAAATATATCGCCAGACTTTGGTGGACCCAGATTCCAGGTGAGCTATCGGAGGAGGGGAACAGAGCAGATGAGGCGTTAGAGGGATTTTTGCACTGTTTGAAGGAAACCGTGATTCCTATTTCTGTCATTTCTAGACAACATCAGTGAGCTACTTACCACAGGCTTAATGAACTGCTGTTGCAATATATTAGCAAACCCCAGGTATTTATAGAAAACAAACAAGCTGTTGCGCTGTGAGGATAGGGACCATAGCATTTTGTAGCCTCTATCAAAAATTCATTTCTTTACTCTGACTGGCAGAGGTGCCTGCAATCAAGCCCATCAAAACCATGTCTGCTGACCGAGCCAGCACTTCTACAGTGTGCCTTACAGAGGAAATGTGTGAGTTCTTAGAGGATTTACTCTGCAAATTGTATGAAATTATGAGACCTAACTAAAATCTCTGATTTAAATACCCCAAACTCTGAGAAAGTGCTTTGATATCTGTGTAGTGTCTGATACAGGAATCCCAGAGGCAAGGGCAGATAGGAGGGGGCAAGGAGAAAACTGGATGTAGATCAAAGTCTTCCTTAGCTTTTAATTAGCTGGAAAATATTAATGGCATTTATTATTATATGAATAATTCTAATAGCAAACATACAAATTCATCAACATTTTAAAACAAATGAAGGTTAAATTTGGTGCTGCTCTGTGAAATCGTGGCAACCAGTTCGAAAGTTTGGAATTAAATTTGTCCCTATTGTAAATGCAAACCAATTAGCAGCAACTATTAACCCACTTATCCTTGTTTTGAATTCCAGCCTTACTTATTTTCACATCCAGGCAGATCGAGCCACCAACATTTCTAGGAGGCGAGGAAAGCCTTTTATTCACAACAAAATATTCAAGCAATTTAGCAGATGGGAAAATTATCACGAAAGGCATTTTGTTTCCAGTAGTTTCCAATAGATCAAACCGAGCATATCGGAATTACAGCTATGCTGAACTTGAGAGCTCTGCTTGACGGCGGCCCCGAGGACTGGTGTGCTGGCACCAGGGCTGGTGCTCCAGCCGGCCCCGCGGCTGCTTCCAGGATCATCTAAGAGAAAACTCTCTTGCAGTTCCATGTAGTTTTGCATCAGGCTGACATCGCACCATAAATTTCACATGATCCTGGTGTCAATCCAGGGCTGTATCTAATCTTTTTAGGTGTTTACATACTCACCATAGATTGTGCTGCTCATCTGCCCAGGCTGGGGCAAACCAGCCTCAGTTCACGTGAAAGAACCAGGAACCTCAGAAAACCTCAGGATACTGTCCAAGGGCAGATACTGTCCACCGAGGTTTAGCTTTATATTTCAAAGATTAAATTTTCAGACTATGATTTGGGTTCCATCAAAGAGTTAAACGGAACTTCATTCTTTTAACAATTTCACTTGTCTGTTCAGCGTGTATCTTTCAAAAGAGAACTAATTCCCTCACATATTTAATGCACAGTTTTGGCCACGTGGTTTTAGTTTTACTTTATTGATTGATTTTTAAAAGTGTTCAGAATTTGAACAGAATTGTTTCCTTGGGAGCAGTTAACTATATTCCTAGTTTTGTTTGGATTTCTTGATTAATGGACCTTTTCAACCTACATGCATATGTTTAAATTTTTCTTCACACTAGTGTATGAGGTTTGCCCTAAAATTCTGGCTGTTAAGCATTTGCGTGGACTTAAACATAAAAAAGACTAACACTCAGGACAGTAGTGATAAAAATTTCTTCGCATTAGCAAGAAGATTTAGAACCAAATTAATCACTGCCCCCCCATCCACTGTATAATTGTCTATATCCAGTACAAACTGAATGCAGAGCTCTGCCGTTCTGGTTTGGTAGTGCTTTAGACTCACTTTGTTTCAGTAGGAATGACAGGAAAATGCAAGACAATACTTATTTTTTGTTAAGCAATATCACTGTAAATAACAAAAGAAGATGTGTAATTTGGCCTGATATACATTTTTCTCTTTATTAAAGCAGATACTGAATTGCATTGACTTTTATTCTGGTCACAGCTAATGAAACATTGCTTGAAAACCAGCTAGTATGAGAGTAACTTCATCTTTTTATACACATCCACATCAATGACAGTTGTTCTAGCAATTAAATTGTAAAGGTAAAGATAGTGCACAAAGCTTTTTTCAGGTTGTAATTTTGGTATCTGAAGGCTATTGCAGAATTTCAGTGAGGAAAAAACCATACGGTTATCAAAAGTGATCATGTCTCCCGCCCAATAACCCTTTGGTGCACGTGTGCAATTTGGGTAATTTTATTTGATAGAGGAGAAACAATTAGTATAGAAACAAGTGTAAATTATCCTGCATTTCCAGGAGTCACTAATGGAAGGCAGTGGGAAAAGAGGGAAAACAACACCACGGTGTCAGCGCTGCATGGGGTTATACACGCTTTGGACAGATAAGCAGAGAGTAATGATTTCTATTAATATATAGAAGAACTGCTAATAAAATTTTAATTGTACTTTTAAAATTATTCCTTTTGCAGAACTAAGCACAACTGAATTCAAACACCAAGCAAATGATAAAACAGTGCTAGACGCTTTGGAAAGGGGATGTCAGTGCTAGGGATTTGATCTTATTTATTTCTCTATAGGAAGAAACCCTGTTGTTTTAGTAGTAATGAGAAAGACCTGTATGAATCAGTCAATGTAATAAATAATTTGAAAGGGGGAAAAAAAAAAACCAAACAAAATGCTGTTTATAAACTTCCATAAATTCAAAACAGACTACTGGAGTTAAGTGCCTTAACTTCTCTGCGTGGTTTGCCTGCACACAGGCTGCAAAATCTTACCACAAGCTGTACTGAGTCGCTTTAGGAAAAGAAGTTCAAGACACCCTGTCAGACGACAACCGAGACGTACCAAGTACTGCTTTCAGTCAACAGAATCTTATTTGTAATGGGAAACTAAATCAATATTTGGAGCTGAGCCACTGTTTGGACAGGGATTTTCCAATTCCCCCACTGTGATTAGAAAAGGTATTTGGAATCTTTTGTCTATTTTAGTGCTTGGAGTTTTTTCAGATTCATTTCCAAACTATTTTTTTTCCAGATGATTTTCTTCTAGGAGATGTTTTAATTACAGGGGCTTTTTTATATGCTTGTTTATAAAGCAGGGTATTTCATGACCTCCATGCATTTAATCGCACTACAAAGCTCCTAAAATGTAAGTTATATGGGTAATACAAGATTAAGAATGAAGGACTCTAATTCTTTTTATGACTCTATCACGGATTCCTTCCGAGACTTGTGTAAAATTGGTGCATTCACGTCCTCAATTTTCCTGTCTGTAATTGCATCTTTCTGACAAAAATGCATTGCTGCACATTTCCTGCTGAACAAGAATCTGTAATTCTAGTTAAGAGATACACTGGAATACAGCAATAATTTAAACATCATTCTTTCAATTGCAGCAACACTGCCCTGGCTCTCCTGAACTGTGGCAGGCAAAGTTTAAGGACGAAGATTAGCTCATTCATGCCTGATAGAGCTCTATCTCCAAAAGTGGACTATTATTTAAACAAATATAAATACCTTTAGTACATGTTATCCTTCAATCTACCCTGCCTTCCAGCCCCCGCAAACTGAACTTTTGTCGTAAGCTTTGTTATTTACAAAGAAAGAAAGAAAGAAATGTATCTGAGGACATCTTCAGTCCTCCAGCAATTCCACCCTTAGCAGCACTCGATTCTGACTGGGAACACTGCTTGTAAGTTTGGGTAACATTACATGGCCTACAGCACAACAAGAAAATAGGATCTAACGATGTGGATAAGTTTCGTAACTAGAAGAATAGTAGAATAAACAGCCACAGGAGGCTGGAGTAATCATCGTCACGAGGGACAGTCAAGACAAGATCTAACGTCTGTCTTGCCTGCAAGAACTTGAGTCATGCTGGTGCAGGAGCTAGCTCACCCAAGAAAATCTATTCTTAGGGTCTCATAAAAAACAACTTAATTGCACTGTACAAATTAAAAAGCAAATGGGAGAAATCTGTATCAGAAGTAACACTCCACTGCTTACTCCTAGCAGGAGCTACAGAGGCACTGGGGGAGCAAGGAATGCGTAACAAATTTCAGTAAGAGCTCTGAGAGATTCACTTGCTAGGATCTTATGTGTCAAAAAAAAAAGCAGAACAGTTCTTTCAGGAGAAAACACGCTTTGCTTAAAGAAACACTAGAAATAAGCAACAAGCTGAAGATTTGTCTTGGAATGTATAGCAGCAAATTCAACTCCACTGTCTTTATACCGAAACCCCCTCCTGTGTTCAGCTGTCAAACACAGCATAGGCGATTTTCTTTTCTGGCGCATGGGGAATCTGGATCTAAAAACATAAAGCTTAAATTTGGCCTAACAGGAAAATGGAAAATGCTGAGTAAGACCCGATAATTTGCCCACCTCCCTCCACATAACCAGCTTCAGACTGTTAAAACTTTCTTAGAGACCTCGACACGGCAGCATACAGCGGGGGAAGTAACCCAGCCTGGGAGCCCTGCAAGGCTGGCCTCATCGGCAGGCAGAGCCTTCATTCTCTCTACAGCAAAGTTATGGCCTGCTACAAACTTCCTCCTCCTCTACCACCCCCCCTTATCTGTCGCTTGCCCCCAACAAACATGCATGCAAACAAACACCTCTCCCCAGAGAAATCCCATCTACAGGTTTTAGAAAAATGTCTCAAGAGAAAAGATAAGGGAGTTGTTCGTGTGCCTCTCACCTGGCCGGGTTTCATGAGAGCTTCCTGAGCAATGACCGAAATTACCGACATCCAACAGAAATGCTACTTTCTCATGTTTATTCCTGTAAACTGCAAACATAAGAAATGCTGAATCATAACTTAGAGAATAGAAACTCTGTAAAGAAAAAAACAAACAAAAACTCATTTCAGGCTTCCTCCCTTCCTTTTTTTTCCTCCCTCCCACTTCAGACTCGGTGTTACTTTGCCAAAGATTGGTCATGGTTTGGATAGCACATCTCGCTCTACATGTTCAGAACAGCAAGAAGTGCAAAAAAAAAAAGAAACCAAACACAAACACCTCCTCCCCAAACAACACCCAAGCGGCAGCTAAAGCAAGTGATTAGAGGAAATAAAATGAGGCAACAAGAACTGGCTAAAGCTTCCAGCTCTGCTCTTTGCTGGCTTTCTCTTGGGGTTTTTGGCTTTTTGTTTTTGTTGTGTTTTCTTTCCTTTCTCTGAGTCACAGAGAAAGTCAAAACACCAACAAAAATCTTGATCCCTGATCACAGCATCGAACCAGATTCAGCTGGAATTTCAACCCTGCATTTAATCTACCTTTAAACATGCCTTCAAAATAAAACAAGCTGCTTTTTTTAACCTAGTCATAAAGTTTATTAAAATTGTTCATTAATGCTTCAAATGTAGCAAGAATGCATAGATCCCAAAATATACATATGTATTTTCTTATAGAAATAGATTATTCTTTATAATAAAAAAACTGTAGGAACATCTTTAACAGATTACTCAATTCATGACTGACAGTTACACGAGATTGCATCATGTACACAGCATTCCCAGCCATGCTTAAATGATTGCATCACTTTGCCCTTGCTCTCCTCTCGCTCTTTTAAATAACCCCAGCGCCCAGCAGCCTGCAGAGCCCGCCCGGGCCGGGGGCTGGGGTCCGGGGTCCGCATCCCCCCGCCCGCCCCGCCGACTGCCCCCGGCCCCCGCGCCGCGGCG
>WHYT01017015.1:79014-98859 GCA_009806455.1 Tetrax tetrax
CCTCGCCGGGGCCTGGGCGCCGCTCGCCGCCGCCCGCCGGCCTCGAGGAGGAGGAGCAGCGGCAGCCGCGGGGCCGGGCCATGGCGAGCGGCGGCGCTGCCGCCGAGAGCGTCCCGCCGCGGGCGGAGGCGGTGGGGCCGCAGGCGGAGGCCGCGGAAGAGCCCGAGGGCGGCAGCCGGCGGTGGGGCGCGCAGCACGCCGGGGCCCGCGAGCTGGCCGAGCTCTACTCCCCAGGTGAGGGCGGGCGGGCTGCGGGGCGGCTGCCGTCAGGGCCGGGTCCCTCGGGGAGCGGGAGGGGTGGCGGTGGCTCCCCCCCGCCGCCCTGGGGCAGCGCGGCCCCTCCCGCCGCAGCTTCGGGGAGCCCCGGAGGAGCCGGGCCGGGCCGTGCCGGGGCCGGGCCGCGCTGGGCGGGGCGGCGGGCGGTGGGGTGCTGCGGTGCCGGCGGCCCCTCGTCTGTGTGCTGCCCGGCCTGGGCAGGGCCGTGCGTGCGGCCGGCGAAAGCGGCTCTGAGAAAGGGGTTGTGCGTTGGGCGAGGCGCTGCGTGCGCGGTGCCATCGAGGGCCCCTTTGTTGGCTCCCGGTGTCTCGGAGATGTCGTGTCCAGGCAGAGGCCGGGCGGTGGGGGAGAGGCTTTGCTGTGCGGCCACCGGCGAGGCCTCCCTTGCGTTTGACACTTGTCACTCGTGAACTGAGATTTGATGAACACACCTAGCACACAGCTTTTAAAGCAGGCTCTGGAGAGGTTGAGAAGGTTCTGTTATGGAGAGGGTAGGTGGTCAGGTTGTGAAAAGGTGCCAGTATGGGACTGGAGCTGATGTCTCAACTGCGGACTCATGGTTGAGCTGCTGGGGTGGAGATTTTTAAAGTGGAACCTGCCCAGAATGCTCTTCCATCTAAAAACAAAAAAACAAAAAGTTTCCATCCAGAAGCAGATGCACAAATTTGGTTGCTAAGCAAGGTAATGACAGAAGCTTTTCCTTCAAAATATTTATTCAGTGAGCTCCCCTGAGGTACCCAGTCCTGGCACCTCAGAATGGGGCAGAGGAATGTTTGAATATTTGTTTTTGTCTTGTCTTCCTAGGGCTTGGTATTTGTCAGAGCTCATTTAGGTGACTCCAGCTTTAGGTAACAGTGTGAGCAATGCTAGGTATTCTTGCCATGCCCAGTGAATTCCTTCACAGATGAAGGATTTGGAAAGGGAAGACACACTTCCAGCGTCTTTCAGTTTCCAGCAGGTCGGCTGAACAACTTAGCTTGCATGTTCAAGGCAGTTACTGGAAAAGCAGGTGTTCTTACTTGCA
Organism: Tetrax tetrax; assembly: GCA_009806455.1. Lineage (NCBI taxonomy): Eukaryota > Metazoa > Chordata > Aves > Otidiformes > Otididae > Tetrax > Tetrax tetrax. The sequence goes on from WHYT01017015.1 coordinate 80,315, forward strand.
CAGAGCCAAGTAATGATAAGAAAATGCATGCACTCATTAGTTTCAGTTTTCTAGACTGTTCAGGGCAAGTCTGCCCATTTCAGCTTGTATTGGTCACCTCTTCCTTGCCTTGTAAGAAAGTGGTGTGTGACGTTTTTCAGTTGGTCAAGATACGCAATTGTGATCCAGGCCGTGACTGATTGCTGTGCTTTACAGAGAAGCCATCACGAACTTTGCCTATGCACTGTGCTCTTGCTCATAAGGGGAAGATTTTCTTCCCCAAACAGCTTGCTACCTTTATCTTTAGCTATAGCGTTCCTGGGAAGTCTGTGGAGCAATATATGTATTGTGATATCTATCAGCAGCAAGCTGTGATAATATATTAGATGTGCAATCTTCTTCTGGAGTTACATAAATAACCTACGTAAATAACGTGTGAATGTGTGCTACGGTGGAAGTATATGTTGAACTACCGAATTCTTAAAAAAAGGGGATTACATGTAATTGTGCAGAGTGAATGTGGCTCTGGGGTATTTCCATGATTTCCTTAAGCATATACTTAGTGGCTTTGGCACCTTAGTCCTTCATGCAGGACATAGGTTTAAATTTGAGTGCTCTCTAAACACAAGTTATTGGTGCTGACTCTGCTCCTTCAACTGATTCACCTTCCCAGCCTGTCTGGAGCCGGGGCTGTTTCTGGACACAGACTATCTCCAGGCAGCTGTCTTAGGATCCCTGTGTTCAGAGCGCAGTTTGCGTAGACTGAGCTCATGGGACTTGCTAGCAAGGAGCCTGGAGTCTCCCCGCAGTCAGCTAATTGTTCCGTGAGGATCTACCCTCTTAGCTCCTCTAATCGGGGTGTGGTTTTCTTATGCAGGAAGTGAGTGTTAATTAACTCTTACTTTCATTACTCCAGGGATCTCTTTATAGAATCTCTCACATTGTGACCTGATGCTATGTTGAAATATGCTTGTTCTTGTGTCTTAATTTAATTTTATGATTCTCTTCTCTGCTACTGTGGAGAATGTTAATTTATATACTCATGGCCTTTCTAGAAAAAAAACCTCTGAACTGTAAAAGTCTTTGTTAGCACTTCTTTAAAATATTGCGTTGTAGGCACATTGGAGATAATCCTGATTCTCCTTTGATGTTCCTAGTTTCCTTTTCATTGCATGGTATAGTTGAGAAGAAGGACTTGATTTAGCATTTAGGAGGAGAAATTTGATCAGGCAGTAGGTCAACATAGAGGAGTAGTAGGAAAGAAGCTCCTGTCCTGAACACGTGCCAGACACGTGAGTATGTCTCTGCTCCTAGGAGAGGATGCTGGCCTCGCATGTAGCGCTCGCTGACTGTTCCCTTGCACGTTGCTTGGCCTCGAACTCGAGTGGTGTGAAGTGTTCGTGGCTGCAGGAGGGAGTGGGAGTGAACTGCAGGGCCACCTGCTCTTGGAAGCCCTGGGCAAGAGAGAGCTGTGCTGACTGGCCCCCTAAAATAGGTGAAGACTGACCTGTCTGCTCCTGAGCGTGTTAAGAGCTAGCCACAGCCAGGGTCCTCCCGGGCGAAGGTGGCAGCTCAGATCTCCTTCTTGGATGTAGGCATTAAAGGTCTGTTTCTGATGCCTTAATCCATGCGGATTTTGCATGGAGTGTTCCCTTGCTCTCAGCAGCAGTGCCGTGTGAGGATCTAGCAGTGACTGACAGGCAGAAGCTTTCTGCTGCTAATCTGCATATTCAGTGTTACTATACTCTGTGTCCTCCTTTTATAGGCGATAAATGAGGTTTTCTAGAGTTACGAAGTAGTACAGCAAGGTACAAGAGAGAATTTGTGCCAGTTCTTTCTCTTTGCTTATTCTGTCTCCTCTCATCTCAGAATGGCTGAGAGGTCGTAGCCTTTTGCCCAGGAGCAGGAAGGCAAAGGCGAGACTGCAGGAGTTAAGTAAGCAAGCTTAAGAAGTTGCAATGTTATGAAAGCAATTGTAACACCAAAGTGCTACTTTTTCCCGTTAGGCCAACAGCTTTATTTACAAGCTCTGAGATTTTAAATATAGGTGATTTAACCAGGGGGCATCTGAGGCCGGAAATTTGTTCCCGGATTCAGCTGTACCAGCAACACTGAATACTGAATGAAGTGCAAATTTGAAAAAAGATGTGATGTAGAGGAACATTATGCTAGCAACCGCAGGGAAAAGGAAACTAGGACAATGTGAGATGATGTCAGATTTGTCCCTGCTATTTGGGCAAGGGCAGATGGAAGGGGTTAGTGGTGGCTCAGGGAAGGGGAATGTCATTTAACAATATATGCACACCTCCCATGGATAAATAAGTTCCTGTTTCAGTTCTCTGTCAGACAAATGGAGTGAGTCATCCAGGCAGTAGAATAATCTGTCTATATTATTTCAGACTTCAAAATGTCCTCTCAGATAAAAGTAAAACATGTTTTTTTCCTTTTTTTTTTTTTTTTTTTTCCAACAGGAAAGAGACTACAAGAATGGATCTCTGTCATCTTATGCTTCTCTCTCATCTGTTTCAATTTTTACAACCTTCTCTTCTACTTGAAACTGGAACACACGCCCTCTGTTATTGTTGGGATATGTAAGTAGGAACTGCTCACTGCCATGAACAAGGCAAGACTGTTGTAATGCTGGAAAGAAGTGTGTGATCTTTCAGGCTTGACTTACCATTGGAAAGGGAGAGGGACGTTTGTGTGTGTGCAATTGTAGTGCCTCTGAAACTGAGATCATCTGCAGAAATTGTTGCTGCTTTGTCTTTCAGTGACTTCTCAGTTTCTCAAAGGTGAAGTTTTTAAGGTAGCTAGTTAAGTTTGGTGTTCTTGCATAGCATAGTCATTGCAAGTGTAAGAATAGCTGTCAAGACTGTCATAGTTGGAAACAACATACATTGATCGACAAAAATATTTATGAGAAATCTTCAGAAAGCAAAAGAGAAATCTTATAAAAGGTATTTCAGGCATCAAACTGGCTTAATTTCTGGGGACTGGTAACTAAAAATGAGTCATTTTAGGTATTATGTTTTCATGTCATTATATGAAGTTTGGCCTTTATCCTGAATTATGACTTTTTTTTTCCAGCAATATAAGAAAAGTTGCAGCTTTCTTGTGGTAATAAATGTGACTTTTGGTCTCTTATTACTTCTTTTGATTAGAAGCCTAGGCCAGCAAGCTCAGTCTCCTGTCTTTGCCCGAGATGTGCAGAGGTATTTAAGTTGGCTGGATGTTGGCGATACAGAGCTAACTGGTCTGGGTGCAGTATGAGCCGTGGTTTCACCTTTCCAGTGAAGGAGAAGGACTTGTACAGCATTGAATTGCAATGCTTTACAGCTTTACCAATAGAATTGGGAATTGTATGGAATTACCTAAAGGAAAAGCTTATCTCCGAATAAGCTGGGTGTGAAAAGGGACTCCGCAACATCCGTTACATCACTCAAAGCCTAAACCTGCGTCTGACTTGCTCCGAGTGTTAAGCAACATTCAAAGAGTCTCAGTGTTTACGTGAGCTTTGTGTTATCAGAATAGCATGGAAATGCTCTTGCACAGAAACTTTCTTGAGAACAGCAAAAGAGAGGGCGGTGGAGCGGGCTGGGCTGAAGCAGGTGGCTGACTCAGTCTGGCACTATCTGGGCAGCAAAGGTTCCTGGTAGCTGCATGGCCATGTATGTATGGGAGGGGACGTGGGAAAAGAAAAGAGAATTCAAGTTAGAAATCAGAAGAGTCGGCTCTGCCATGCATACCTTTCATAACTTTCTGGTAACCTTCTAATGTGGGATGAGGGAGGGAAGAGAACAGTAACTAAGTGTTTCACTGGTCTTCTACTGTACTTGCAATGCATATTGAACACCATATTAACTTCTCGTGTTGGGTACGTGTAAATGTTTACATGCTTTTTATGAATTGCCTTGTTAACAGAAAGGAGAACAACTGGTGTCATTCGTTAGGACACTATGTAAGCTAGCTATAGGTGTTCAGCTTCTGTGCTTTATAATAAAAGTAACTTTTCTATAAACTGTGTGAGGTGGTGTATCTTTTAGAATCACCAAATATAGCTAGTGATTAAAAACAAAACCAAAACACAACAGCAGATTCAGACCGTGAGAGATGTTATGGATTTTTGCCAAAGCTGAGAAGTGTTAATTCCTGATGTCTGTTTAAAGGTTATTGGCTTTGTGTTGGGGCTAACGGGGAGCGGTGTCCCCCCACTATGAATCATACCAGCTCACTTGGCCTAATTTAGTCTTGCCTGCTCTCAGCTGATGAGGCAGAGGTGTTGGGAGGAATGGAGCAGAACACGATGTGAGAGCTGCTCCATGATGATGAGAAGAGATGTAGACAAGAGAATCCGTAATGATCGTTGACCTGTAGCACAATCTGTTTGCAACTGGCTTTCATCTCAAAGTTAATATTGATAAAAGCTTAAGTTCTCTGATATCCTGGTTACGAGTTTAACTGATAAAGCAGCCAATTCACTGATAATATTATTTAAGTAGTAGTGAATTATTAAAGTAGTAGAATCTGGATTCTATGTAAATAAAGTAGTGTGGAAATAACTGATAGAGCATATAAAAGTGAGTGCAATAAAACAATAAGTGCTGTGTGCTATTTTGTTTTGCTGTCTTCCTTCAATACATTGTTTCTCCAGATAAAGTGTGAATGATGTCTGTAATTCACAGGGATGATTAGATTTTATTAAGTTCTATGAAACTCATCCCCATAAATGCCCTGATTCCTAAATACCACATGCAGTACGATGGGTAAGATAGGGAATAGAGTCACAGACACTGTCAGATGTGTTCCCATGGAGAGCTTTCCTAAGCTTACATTGGAATATTGACCTTTGAGTGATGATCACAAAATAAAATATTCTTCTAATAAAGACATAGCTCTAGATCAAGTTCACATCTTGGAAATCTGAAAGTGATCAGTGATCCAGTGGGCTGGATCTGATCTGCTGCACAGACCTGTTCATTAAGGTGCGTTGTTGGGACACCCTGTGTACTCTTATGTAAATATATATTTTCTTCTAAGAACAAGGAGTAGTTTGAACCTTCTGCATAGTTTCCCATAGCCTAAACCCTGTATCTATAATTAAAGGCTGTTACATCTTTTTTTCATGCCTTTAGAAGCACGCATAATTGTAACGTGGATAATACTGTAAAGATCTTAACCTAGAAATTCTTGGGACAGAAAAGGTCTGATCCTCCTGTTGCTGGCACTCCGAAAGCGCTCACTTCCTTGTGTGATGTGTGCAGGCTCTCGGCTCAGAAATGAACTCACATGGCGTGCTGTCGCTCGCTGTGCTGAATCACCTGCGCGTACTCGTGCTGTGGAGTGCGGGAAGAACTATGGGGTGAGAACTTGGTGGTGTTGTTTTACAATAGCTTTTGAACTGGGTTATTTTCTGCTGACTGAATATGATCTGGCTGGAAAGGAAGAGGCGTGTGAGTCTCTGTCTTCCAGGCTGGTTTAGCAGAGACAAGGCAATTCTTTTCCCTTCCTCACTGTCACGGGAGAAAAAGGAGAAAAGAGCGAGTGGGTAGAGGATGGATTTATTTTGTGGTTGTTCTGTGTTAAATTCAGTCATGCCCTGTTCTGAATAATCTCAGCTGCTGAGAAGCTTTGAAAATTTTCCTCTTTGTGCAAGCTGACAACTACGTAGACTTGAATTTGGTATTTTGCTTGCATGCATGCGTTTAGCTCCAGGGTAGGCTTGGTTAGGAAGGCTGGGTGTGATGGAGGTTTAATACTCCCATTTTTTTCAGCTGCAGCTGAACTGTCCCACTGCAGCAGGACACCAACCTAGCAGCACTGCAGAGCCAGAGCAGCCTCTTCTGCTGCAAGAGGAACTCAGTAGTGCTGGGGACAAGGCTGGCATAGGTATTACTTGGGTGATAAGCAGAGAAGCCCCACCAAAACATGTAAGATTAGGCTAAAAAGCTCTTACACTTTCAGGTGAGTTTGTGGTGTCCAGCATATTATTCAAGATACATGCGTGGTATGTGTATATATATATATAGGTGGGATATTAATAGCATCTAGATAAAGTTCAGCAAGTACACCGTGGATTCTGTTCTTCATTTTTCCCCCCCTCTTTGTCTTTGTATAGGAATTTAAAGCCTTTTTCCAAATTCATTGACTTGTTTCTGATATCTGACTTTTATCTGCAGCCACACTTGTTTATTGCAGTCTTAAAAAAAAAGGAAAGTTTGTGTTGTAACCTGTTTATATTCATGAGAATGGCCCCCTGTAGGGCAGGTATCTTTAGAAACATCTTGTGACATAACACAAGATACAAGAAATCATTGCTGACTTGAGAGACAGGGAACTAACTTTTTAAAACCTGAGGTACACGTTTCACTATTGCAGATGTTGGTTAGCCAGAGGGCGCATGCAGAAACAAATAACTTGGTTCATTTTCGAAACAGAAACTTGTTCTGATCAAGGCCCTAAACCCTTTTTGTTTCAAGGTTGAGTAGCTCTGCAGAGCTGCTCTTGGTTAGCTGCATTGCAGAGCCAAACGATGAGTGTGTCATACGCGTGAAAGCTCTGGCAGGCGTTGGAGTGAAAGCACTCCAGAGACCATGAGCACTTTCTGAAATGGACCGCCGTGCGCGTGGAGCCGCCGCTTCAAACTCCTGCTGCTGCCTTACGGCGAGAGACAGAACTGTGACGATGTCACTCCTCTTTGGATTTACTTTGTACGTTAGAATGAGCTTCCACTTGAAACTTTGATTGAAAATGTCCTTGCAATTACACCAGGGAAACCTCAGTTAGCAAAGGAAAATTATCCTTTGCTTCAGTGTTTGTCCAAATAAGCCAGATATTTGTCACCTCCTGTTTCACCCCACCTGAAGTAACTGTCAGTTACTTCATAGCTGTGGGTAACTTTGTGTTTTCTGTCCTAAACTGTATCATATCTTAAAGATGGAGACTCCGCAAGTTGTGATTTAGTTGGTAAAACTTTGTTTCTATGTTTTGTTGCACTCTGTGTTACACAAATAAAATTGCATTGCTGGTCTGACTTCATCTTCTGTTGATCAGTTTTGTAGTAGCTGGCTGTGTTACCTTAGGAGCTCTAGGCCTTTCTGGCACCAAAGAATCCTGGAGGCTCCTGCTCTTGAAAGTGAAGTTACGGAGCATAATTGGTGGTTTGCACTCGGGCGGGTGATGTTGACACCAGTTACCTGTTCTTCATGTAACGTGGACTGGGGCTGAACTTCTCAAGCAGTGGGCAGCTGTCCTCGGGCCGGGTGGAGATGGGAGCCCTTCTCCCTGCCTGAGGCCGCTCACGCTGGCCGTGGAGGGAAGCTGGTGGCACGGGCTGCTCTCTGCTTTCCCACTTGTGTGCGCAGTGGACGTGCCATCGCCCTCTATGTCAGCAGCGGGGACGGGGACAAAGAAAGCTCTGTGTGCTTATGGAGTTGTCAGGGGCTCCCTTAAAGTTGCAGGGGACTTTGGCTCAAGGACTTAAGAACTGTAGGTCTCTGGCCCTGTTTCACCCAGAATAGTGCCTCTTGCACTTCAGAGCAGGAACACGTGTTGGGGTGTTGCCCTGAAGGAGTGGTTGTAGTGAGTGGTGACAGTGTGATCAGCTTTGGTGAGAGAGTGCAGGCCTTGAGCAAAACCGGCGTTATGGCTGCTTACGTCCCACACCAGGCACACGTTCAGGTTTTGGGTCTCCTCGGGGAGCCAGCCTGCATGCACCAAACTGCCCAGTGCTCCTGAGAGCTGAGCTCGCCCTGCTTGATTCCTAGGAGCATTTTAAATGGATGAATCTGGAGGATTAGTTTGATTAGCCATACGAACGAAAGTGTTGGTTTGAGGTTTTTTAGTGAGGGAAAATTTGCTCTTGGTTTTCATTTAGTATCAATTGTTCTCTATTCTTTTAATCACTTTCTCCCGGGATGGCTTAAAGGCTTTTTCTAGTAATGCATTTTCAGGGAAAAGAAGTACACACAATGCTCCTTTCTGTTTAAGAAGCTGAGGCCTATGTAAGACTGTCAGGATTTTGCCATTTAAATGTGACGGGTGCTTCGCAAGCACTCCGTCAGCTGAAGAAATAGTAGGAATAGCTTGCTTTGTGCTAACGGGCTAAGATTAAAGGCTTGAAAATACAATTTGGCCGTTCCTATCATTAAGTTTGTGTGCTAGTGGTTCTTAGCCAAATCATGCTTTTGGTAGATGAATATTTGCTTTAGGATCTGCTGCTGTTCAGCTCCAGGGGAGATGGTTCCCTGATTCTTTGGGGATCTCCTTTTGCTGGTAGCTTCTGGCAGTGTCACAAGCTGCATGGTTTCTGCCTTGGGTCTGGAGTTTGAGTCTGTGGCAGCTGGAGGTGAGCAGAGAGGTGTACCCTGTTCTCAGGCGGCATTGCTGGGAGGCAGTGGATTATACAATACATCTGATAGCAGGCCATTCTTTTATTTCATAGCTCAGCTGTGTTCTTTGCTTACTTGCACTGTTGGTCCAGTTCTGACTGCATGTTTCTCAGCTTTAAATAGCCAAAATGATTATTCTTTTCTGCTTTTAAGCTGCTACCCTTGTTGAAATGTTCAGGGATTACTTTCTTAGCCTCATAACTTGCCATAGTATCAAACTCCTGCCTTCTCTGTGCTGAAAGCCACAAAATCTGGAATCCAGATGACTAAGACATTTTATTTTTGTAATGATAGAAGTAACAAACAACTTTAGCATATTGATTTTTAGAAAACATTTTTTCCCCCTAACTCTTTAGTGCTGTAATATTCAACTAGGTTGTACAGCCACTGACTAAAAATGACTGTCCTTCTCAATGATCTTAAACGATAGCATCAAGTTATTTAATAACATTTTATGCCATTTTTTTCCGTTCCAGAGACTCTAACTGAATTTTTACAGTTAATACTAAACTTTATATACTCCACTGTAAGGCTTCTGGGATACAATTTGAGAATTACACCTATGGAAAGCCAGGCTTCCACTTGGCTCTGTAAAACTTCGGTGAAGTACAACTCTCTGTTGCAAACATGCAAAATGGTTCTATCTTCTGAGCACCTTGTACCTCAAATGTCCCGCTCTCATTTGGCTTCCTTCCGCCCGCGCCTGGGAGCAGCTGCGTTGCAGGAAGTGGTGTGTGACTTGCTGACAAGCGAAGCCCTTCGTTAAGGCTACAAGTTGTAATCTCTCAATTTGGTACTTAAGCAAGGAAGAGGAGGAGAGAGGGCTTTTCTGTTTCTGAACAGAACGCAAGCGGGAGCAAAGCCATCTTGTGTCAATGATATGTCTGGGCCAGTTGCACTTCCAGCCCTGCGACCCACTGCCCCGCAGGTGACTTGGCTGTCTGAGTGCCAGCGGTCAATGTCCCCTGACTGAGACCAGAGGCACTCGCTTCCTCAGAGGTGTCCCCAGGGTGCTGCTGTGCCTGGAGGCATGTACACACAAAGGATCACAGATACAGGGTGCCTGGAAAAGAATAGTCTTTCTCACTCACTTTAAAAGGGTCTGCTACTGGTTGAAGTTCACTTGTACACTTGGTCTCACTATGTGCTAGGGCTTTTTCTTTTCTCCTGATTCAGCAGTATACTCCCAAAACAAAGAAATCCCAGTGTGTTAAGCAAGTTCTTCGACTTACTACTTAACTGCAATGCCTTCTTCCCCTCCTCCTGTGTTTTCTCAGTACTCACCTCCTCCTCAGGCAGAAGCCGTAGATGGGCTGATTCACCATCCCGCTGCTCAGCAGGCTGGAGTAAAACCAACATGTACAGAGCAGTATTTCTCTAATGCTTTACTCATCTTGCTTCTAATGAGTGTGCAAATCCACTGTTTGCAGTTCATGTGTATCTATACTGTGGATATCCTGCTTTTTCTGACTTCACGATTAACCCTTAATTCTTCTTCAAGGCTGTTAATCTTATCTTGCCCTCCCAACCTGGATGACAGAGCATCAAGATCTTATACCACCTTAGAGAAGCGACTGAACCTGTGCCTTGGTTTTCCCGTTTTAACTGAAGACAGTGCTAGGTATATGAAAATATTGAGGTCAGTTCATTGCTGCCTGATGTGCCTTCTGAGTCTGGAGACAGGATGCAAACGAAGTGTTACGATGCTAGCCATGTATAACCTTTGGTACAGTTTTTGCTCTTTTATTGCAGCTGGTCGTACACAACTGCTGAAGAGTAAGCCCTTCTGCAATACAGCTGAAATGCGATTTCTGGTAGTTAGGTCTTTTTCATATTGCCTTAGTATAATGCACTGCTTCGGGCACCCTTCATTCTTTCCTCCTAGCTTTCTACCAGCTGACATCAAAGTAACATGCAAAATATCTATTGAGCTGTCAGTATTTTGCCTCTATTTTTGTCGTTCTTCCCGCTGTTATTTCAAGCTCTGATAATGCAGTGTGCTGGAGGCGATGCGGGTTAATAGGGGGATTACCTCAGCAAGAATGGTATTTTGGTTGTTGCAAAGTGAAGTGGTATTTGGCTATCTTCCCCGTGAATCAAGGCTGTTTGCTCTTTCAGCTGCTAGGTGCAGATCTAAAAGCTATTGTGCTCCGTCCTGTCTCACTGTAGCTTATGAGTGTGGTCTGAAGAAACAAGTGTATGGAATTTACTGATTCTAAAAAATAAGCTATCTTCAGTATGATAAGGTGATACGTAAAGGATGCAGTGTCTCCTGCTGTATTTGAGCGCTTTGGCCAGCTACATAATGGATTCAGCAGTGGAGATTGATTTATAATATGAAAAGAAAGCCTTTTGGGGTAGTAGGTGCCACATTAATCCTGATTTTATTTCCTCTCCCTTTTTGAAAATGGCTGGGCGGGGATTAAACTGGACTCTCAAGGCAGCTGACCTAAGCATCCTGATTGGAACAGGGAAATCAGGCAAAGTCCAGATCATGACCAGGATAAATAAAAGCTGTGTGGCTTATGGGAAAAGATGCACATTTGTTTTGTTTCCTGGCACACCACAGATTGCTTTGGGAGGAGTAACAAGATACCTTGGAGTCAAAACGAGATGAACCAGTACAATCACAGTTTTAACTTTTGGGTTGGATTACAAGTGAGTTGGAATTGTCTTGACTACCATCTTAGCAAGCAGGAGGGGGTCCCTGCCCATCATGAAAAGCCTCAATACTATACATGAGAAGCTGTGCTTGAAGAAAGTCTTCAGGCACAGAGAAACAAACGCTGGCTAGTGGAGGAGAGAGCCAGGAATTCTCCTAGCTTCACAGACGTCTGAAGAAGAGTTGGTGAGGCAGGCAGAGCAAAAAGTAAATTTCCTGCATCACTTCAGGCTTTCCAACTCCATGCTGTTTCTGGTGCAAAGATTATGTTACGATGGGCAACTTCTGTGAACAACCTGGTTTGTGTAAATATCAACAGAGAAAACTAGAGAACTGTGTTCCAGCCACTCTGACCTGGCCTGTGAGTACTTCTCTGGTTTGCATGGACTCACAGGCTTCTCTGAGAACTGCAGGACGTGCCAATGGTAAGTGACTGTGCCTTATGCTCTGAGCACCAGATGAGAGTAGGGAATTGCTAACTGAGCTGCTTTGAAATGTATGTCTTGAACACATACCTTTTGTGTTTCTGTTGCTGTGACTCATTTAACAGTAGATGGCAAGCTCCCATATATTGCTTTAATTGGCCTGAACTTTGTATATGATTGTGAGGGATTTGCGCTGAGACCAAATGCTCTCAATTCCCAGGTATATTGTATTTGCGTAGTGCGCAGTAGCTATTTGGAAATCTGGGTTATGCTTCTGCTGAATTGTTTTAACCAGACCTGCAGGTAAGAAGTGTGTGCTGCCTTCACCTTTCAGAGCCTGAATGCTGGCTCCACAGAGAATCACAAAGTATGCTTGTATCCATATTTAGCGGGTGGTCAGTCTTGGGGAAAAAATGAACAGAAAGATCTTACTGATATCTTTATTAACCTGAAGGGACAGCACTGTGGTGAAAAAGGATCCCGATTCTTAGTCTTGTTCATTCTTTAGCAAATCTAGACTCCATCCAGACCTGGTTACTCTATCTTGAAACTTGCTCAGAGCGAGATGTGCGGATTTGATGAACTGGTGCCGCTTGGTGTCTCTGTTCTTTAAAGGGCAGGGTCTGGCTGTCCTAAATCCCTCAAGTGTGGAAGTCCCAGGGCAGTATCTCGCTCTTTGCTATGTTGCTATAGCCATATTGCTGTGCTGTATGCCACATTCCCCCAGCCCCTTCATTAAAACCAAGGAAACTTATTTGACAATCTTCTTTGAATTTTCTTCTTCAAAAGCATAAAGAGCGTGGCAGTAGAGCTCATGCAGGAGGGAGTCTCAAACTGTGTTGTAGACTTCATTACTGAGGGGACTGGGAACCTGGGAGTAGGATGACTTCTGCAGGTGAAGAATGATGGGTGCCTGTTAAACACCATCTGACAGGTCTGTGACTGACTGGAAAATACACAGCTGTTCTGATCAAGTAACATCTCTTACATCCTTGCTTCTCAGTGTCAGGATTGCCCAGAAACTTGAATAGGAAGATTACCCAGAACATGAGGGCAGAAATAGGACTTTATGCGCAAGAACTGAAAATCATCTTTACTTGACCACAGTGTTAAAGTTGTTGTGCTTGGCAGCTAGGAAAATCTTTATACTTGTTGCAACAGCCTCTGTTTAATGGCATATCTAACAGATTATGCAAATACCACAAGTGCACAGTGTTCCTTTCAGAGAATCATTAGCATGGTTTCTGGGGCCTTGCCTTTAGCTTTGCAGATGCCTTAGTCTTGAAGTTGTTTGATGTTCCAGACTCATTTTGTAAATAGTGTTGCTGTGCCAAGGAGTGGCTTTTTAATCAGTGCTTATCTGTAGTTGCTGGAGTTCAGTGCTTGTTTACAGATGTACGGGACCAAGGGAGACGAGGAAGGGTCTGCAGATAGCATCGTCTGTTGGAATGGTTTTAACAGCTGTTTCATAGCCAGGTAGTCTCTGAAACGCTACAGAAGAGGAGGGTAGGCAGATCTAAGGGGCTCAGTTCTAACTTACTAGTGTTAGTAATTTGTATTACATTTGTATTGTAACCAGCAATTGTAAAGATGTATCAAGCTCTTCTGTAGAAAATGCTTTAAGCACAAAACCTATAGATTTAATGAACACTGTAACGATCCAAATGGTGTCCTCTTAACCTCTTTTTTCCTGATTGCCTGACCTTGTGTTTATTCAGATTGGTTGGATCTCACAAGCTGTAAATATCTAAGTTAGAGGTAGATAAACAAGTAAACTTGTAAAACAAGTATAAAATGTGAATACATCGGTAAAAATGTTTTTGTATATCTAACTATCTCTCTCCTCATTCAAGTTGCAGGAGTTATCACGGCTGACTTTCTATCAGGATTATTTCACTGGGGAGCAGATACATGGGGATCTGTGGAGCTACCCATAGTTGGAAAGGTTTGAGATTCTTATCCTTAAGCTTGAAAAAGTTGTGAAATACTTTTCTGAAACGTTTCCAGTATTCCCAGCTGTGTTGGATAGTGTATGTAAGCGCTGCTTTTCTTGCAGTCTTGCCAATGTAGCCAGCTCCCCCGTTCCCAGAACCCTCCTCCAGTAAATGGCACGGTGTCTTGTTGGGAAAGTGCCATGTTTACACTTGGCCTCGGTGACACGTGCAAGGTGACACTGTTCCATTTCATCACCTTGTTTAAGGTTTGCTCTCAGTTTTGCAATAGCAGTGTTCATAGACCTTCCCAAGGTACAGTGGGGATGGCCTGTGACACCACAAGCATAGAAACCTGGCTAGACTTGCGTAGATCTTCCAGAAGGCAAATAAACACAGAGATGTGGAGAATTGTTCCTGGAGCTAAACTCTCTAAAAGCTGTCTGGTAAAACGTGAACACACTCCAGTAAGAAATCCTTCCAGTCCTCTGTGCTGCTGGCCCCTGTTGTAAATACAGTAGTATTAGGATGGTGATGACTGAAGATTTAGATTTGAGATGTGTTATACATCTGCAGCTACAAATGCCAGATGCTTAGCGGAAGATGCACTGGCTTTTATAATAAGCAATAATCTGTTTTTTAAAATAAACTTCTGCATAACTGCTATTAATTACTCTTCACAGTGCAATATTAAAAGAATCTCTATTTAATAAAAAGAAGTATATGGAATATTCCTTGTAATTATCCAGAAATACGTGAACTAGAACAGCAGAACTAAGACTGTTGGTTTTAGGCTTATTTTTGTTCACTTTCACTTTGTCTATGTAATTTAACTTGCATTAAATCTGCTAATGCTGTCATCTATAGCCCATACAACATATTAGCCTGAATTTTCATTTTCTAGTGTTCTCTTGGTTTATGCTGCTCGCCAAGTGACTTATATTTGTTTGTGAATTTCACACCCTTTTGCCTGTGAAATTAGGATACTGATGCATTGTTTTTGAGACCTAGAGACTAAATGTCTTAAGTGAAAATTAAGAAGAATAAAACTGGAAAGCAATCAAAAATTATATTTGAGTCTAGAAACTGAATTGTTTTGCAAATGTAAATCAAATTATCTGAAATGTTGTCATAACAAAAGTTTGAATCTTGTTTGCATGCTTTGTACTATGCAACTCTCTTAAACTCAGTCATCAGATTTGAATGCATATGAGGTTTTGGGATTTTTTTTTTTTATATCTTCCTTTCCAAGATCATTATTGAGCCATGGTGTTATGTTTATCAACTTATTTTTTTCAGGCTTTCATCAGACCTTTTAGAGAACATCATATTGACCCCACAGCAATTACCAGGCATGATTTTATAGAGACCAATGGAGACAACTGCTTTATGACGTTAGTCCCGTTGGCAAATATGGCGTACAAATTTGTTTCTTTTTCCCCAGGTAAGATGTTACTTTTGACTTAGGTGGATTTAGCATTTTTGTTGATATTTAAGTGAACATTTGTCTGTGTGAAGCTAGGAGAAATGAATGAATGCAAGATCACAGGTAATAGCTGTTGGAAACATGATGTTCCTGGGAGGAGGAAGAGAAACTTTTATTTTCTTGAAGGTGGAGCAACTAGAAGGCGGGACAGCTAGATTCTGTAACTCAACAGAGAATCTGTGGCTGAAGAGTCTTGCAAGGAAGCATTAGAATTTACAGTAAATATTCCTTTTGTAAGCGGGATCAAACTGTCCATCTAGGGAAACTCATTGTTCTAAAGTGTATAACAATGCTTCATCTCTGTGTGGAAGTACTTTTTTTGCAAACCAGAAGTGCAAGAATGAAAGGCTTAATTTTAGGTGGTAAATTCAGAGTTTAACTTCCTGTTTATGGTGAGCTGACAGACATTGGCACTGACCAGCCTGTCTTGTGACATTTTGGAATTGCTTATGGCTCACTGGCTCTTGTGACACTTCTCCCAAAGCAGCTTCGTTGAGGCCTTTGTTAGTTCCTGCAGAACTAGGCAGCTCTGTCTGGGCAAGACATCATTTTCCTAGTAGAAATTTACCTTTTCATATATGATATTTAAAGATACATGTCTTGTTTTACAGAGACATTATATGAAACGTGTCCTTGGGAGTGCTATGTCTTTGCCCTTATCATCTTCATAACCATGACGAACCAGATTCACAAGTGGTCTCACACGTACTTTGGTCTTCCACGCTGGGTCGTATTTCTACAGGACTGGCATGTTATCCTGCCACGAAAGCATCACAGGATCCATCATGTGTCTCCACACGAGACTTACTTCTGCATTACAACTGGTACTGCTGTCTGTTTCATACTAGAAGTCCCTGCAATTCACCTAGCAAGATGGAATTTAGTGATAGTGTATTAAGTACCTAGAAAATGGCACAGTGAAGCTAGTTGTGCTCTTAGTTTTACTAGGAGCTCATGCAGCATAAAAAACGTGAGGGGAAGATTTGGGGTTGGCTAAAAGGTAGCTTTCAGCCTGATGGGGTTGTCAGTGGTACTGAGATCCGATTGCATGGTATCTCGGTAATCTCATGCTAGTAACGGATTTTGTTCATTAGAGTCTTAAAGCTGCTGTTCCTTCAGAAGACCGTATCGTCTGCACACGCAGCTTACCTGGAATGGTCATTTCTAAAGCAAGGCTTCTGGATTTTCAGCCCTCATTCATTCTGATTTGCAGGAGGGGAGCGGACAGGCTTGCGGAACACTGGCTTTAGGTTCCTCTTATATGTATATTAAATTTTACGCCCACTGTACAGGTGGGTATGTATATTGTGTACCGGTGTTGCACAATCTCGAATAAGCTATCAAGTTAATCAGACAGGTGGAAGTAATCCGCTTCAGTTCTTTATTCTGTCATTTGCTTTAACAAACAGTTTCTATCAGTTTTGAAATATCTGCCAAGAAACAAATCTAGTTCTCATGACAAGAATGTCATGTAAAAACAGTACAGTTAAAAAGCCTGACTTTACAGATGCTGGCAAAAATCTTGCCACCTGAAGAGCTTTTTTTTCAGTCCTACTATGTCTTGGAAGTTTAAGCCATTATTAGCAGTCTTGGGCTGGTTGCTTCTTTTTTTATCACTTAAAAGTGCTTCTCTTCACTCTGTGCTTTCACTAAGTGTTAATACCACACTGGTCTGACATAACAAAGCATGATAGATTGTATACTTGGATTTTCCAGTGGAGCAAAGTGCTTCTGCAGGCCTAATTCTCTTTCTTCTAGGGTAGAAGTGAGGAGGAGGATACAAATATGCAATCAACGTGCTTTTTAAAAGGGGCCTTTGCTGAGCAGAACAGGACTAGTTATTGTAATGCACGTGGTAGTGACTTAAGAGTAGACAGCTGAGTCCAGAGTCTGCTTGGTTTCAGAGCTGACCTGTGTACATAAAGGTCCACCAGTGCATCATTGCCAGGGAAGGTGTCAGATAACAGAGCTTCCTGGCATTCCCAACGTTAAAGCTTTTGGACTGACTGCCATTTTTAGACACCAGGAATGAGTCGTCCGTTCCTTGGCGAGTTACAGCTGTATCGGAGAGTTGCATGGGCTGACTTCCTAAAGGGCATCAGTATGCAGTGAGCTGAGTGGAGCTAGGAAAGGTCGTGTCCAACTACGGAAGGTGGCTGAAAACAGTGGCTGTTTCGATAGGTCGTTAAACCCGTAGTTGTGTCTGATTAAGAACAGTCTAGCTCTGCAGAGGTTTCAGAGCCGTGTTGTGTGTATTTACTCGCTTGCTGTACTGCCTACTGAGAAACACAAGGGAATGCCAAACTGGCTTTGGTGATGGGGAAACTAATCAGGGAAAAATAGGTGACATTGTTGGATTGGGGTTTTTGTTTGATTGCTGTATTTCAATACTGAATCTAAGCTGCTGCTGATACAAATGTCTTGCTTCTAACACAAATCACTTGATGGTCCCTTTTCTGATAACTTTGCCATAGAGTAGTCCACCTCTGAACTCCCCTTAAATTTACCTTGGGTTTAATTTAAAGAATGTTATTAAATAAACATTGCAAGACGTTGAACTTTGGATGCTGTGACAAACTAATCCTTTTTTTTCCTTTGCAATCCCTTAGGTTGGCTGAACTATCCATTAGAGAAGATAAGATTCTGGAGGTGTTTGGAGAACATTATCCAAGGAGTTACCGGGGAGAAGCCAAGAGCAGATGACATGAAATGGGCTCAGAAAATTAAGTAACTTTTGCCAGCCTTCTGCAATCCTTAACTTGTTGCCAATGTCGGGGTTTTTTTTTTTAAAAAAAAAAAAAAAAGCCATCAGCCAAATTCAAGACCTGCAAAGAAATAACAGACTCTAAAGCACAAACTAAAAAGTGCTAACAGACTGTAATGAAAAGAACTAATTCTTAAAACAATACTTGAAATGAAGATGATTACTCTTACTGAGCACCTTTTTGTTTAGCAATGTCTGCTTACATCTTAGAAAATACTTCATCACTGTATCTCGTAACGCTATCGGGCAAGCCAGAAGGCAGGACAGTCACTCCATTGGTACATGGTGGCATAGTAAACATGTGTTGTATCAACATTATTTAACACTTCAGTAATAGCTTGTTGCCTAAGACCTATAGGGGACACAGTGACAACAGTTTGTCACTTCATGTGTGAGTCCACATACACTGCATGGAAACAGTGTGTCAGAGTAATGGAAGCCTATAAAATCAACACTGTTCAATCACCTTAGTGATTGATAATCTTACAGCTCTGTCTTCGCTATCATGTTAAATCTAGTTGATGTAATGTGGAACAGACTCCAAGAATCCCACTCCACCAGGGGGCCACAAATCCTCAAGTGTCTTCAGTTTCCCTTAAAATAAAATTGTTCTACTCTCTACGTGGAATTGAGCAAACCATTTCTGCATAAGCCTTCAACTTAACAAGCCTCTGAGGAGAGGGAGGGCACCCGGTACAGCACATGCTCACGTTTGTTCATGCGGAGTGCTCACTGAGTCTTCTATTAAGTGTTTCCTACCCTGACAATAAATGTTTAAAATAGTTCTAGCATTGGGCACATTGCAAATAGCTGTATTCAAGAGCTCAAGGTATCAAACTTATAATGCTAGAAGGGAAATGTCAATGACTGGTGTTTTGTTCTTTTTTTTTTTTTTTTTTTTTTTTTTTTTT
>WHYT01017015.1:101545-124880 GCA_009806455.1 Tetrax tetrax
TTTTTTTTTTTTTTTTTTTTTTTTTTTTTTTTTTTTTAAGGTGCTTGCTTGTTTCTGTAAATAATATAAAGCCTTAATCTCTTCTGGTGTAATGGAATAATATTTTAATGTGATGTTTGAATGTATATAATATATTTATAACAAAGCAGTTGGATAATACTAATCATGTTTGTTAAGTCTTGTTGCTGTTCTTCATTCATGCATTGTCAGCACTTAGTCCAAGAACTTGATCACTGATTGCAAAATGCTCAATGCCACCTGAGCCACCTGAAACACCTTGCAGCCTGTTAAGTCTTGTTTTAGATTGAAGTGATCAATTGTTTTTCAGCTTTGCAGGAGGTTGACACTGTTACACCAAACTTCAGCACCTTTCAAGAAATGCAACTATTTCTGCTTCAGAGGCTAAGGGGTAATTCTGCTGGACTGGGGGAGGGAGTTCCCCTAAGAATGTCCACCAGGCACTTTATCAGGTGAATGTGGCTTGGATCTTGTTTAATTCTCTCCTAAATGAAATCTTACTGAAGGTCAAGGAAGGCTATGTATAAGAACACAGAGCATGGAGGGGAGCAGCCAGGAGGCCGCAGGCTTGGTTAGGGAAGATTGCTGTAAGCTGCCAGGTTATCTGTTAATTATTGCCTACTTCTCCTAGATCTGGGTGTTTAAGAGGTTTGATTCTGTGCCAAACCTGTTGGCTTGAAGTTGTTCCTAGAAATAGTTTTATCTCTATTTGTTTTAATTTCCAGGCACTGACTGTTTACCGTTATATTAAAAAAATAAAGATGTGAATGTAATTTGGGTGGGAAGAAGGGTAACTTCCACTATTGTGGAAGTCATCGTGGTGATCACTACTCCAGATCAGCGATGTTAGATCACTTAATATTTGCTGTTTGTAGCTGAAACTTATTTTAAATTTTTTTGGCATAACAGGTGTTGACAGGTATTGAACTGAATGTGCTGAATGCTGGTGAGGGGGGGATGTAAACTAGCATGTGTCCAGGGCAAGGAATGCTTCTCCTCTCTCTTCTCCCCTTCCAGTGCAAGTGTCCTGCACTTCCAGAGGTGTAGGAATGCTTAGGGAACACATCTGTTGCTGTCAGTACAAAGAACTGCAGTAGTTATTTCTGACATCTTGCCAAAGTTTAAATTCATACCTACTTCTACCTTGAGACTCCCATAATCTGTATTCTACCAGATTTGTAGTCCTTGGTTGTCTGTTCCTCCTGCCCTCATCCCTTTTTTCCTCTTTCGCTCGCCCTTGACCTCAGTTTCAGTTAAGTAAACCGGTGTCAGAGCCCAGTACAGAACTGGGTGGATACTCAGGACTCCTGTGTAAAACAGCCTTAGGCACTAAGTCATTTAAGAGCTCATCTCTCACTGAATTTAAATGCCAAGTGAACAGTAGTACAGTGTATATAACAAATTGATTTGAAACACATAAATTATTAGAATTTGTGCTGTTAAAAGCAATTGCTCTCTCAGCCACTTGATGTACAGTCTTACTGGAAACAAACCTGAGCTAATACTGGTGGCTGCTGGGCCTATCTATCTGTTAATCGTACTTAATTATGACAAACTGGGATGACAGCTAATCTCTCTGATTAACTGATGCTGTGCTGTGGCAAGAGCAAGAGGCAGCTCTTGCTCAACGCATCCAGCATCACTGGCATCTCTCAGGGGCCCGTATTAATATCGCTGTTCATGAGGCGATGTCAAGGGCCACAGCCTGTGAGCAAGGTTTGGTTTCATCGTCCTTGATCCTTCCCTCCCAGCTGTGAGTTGAGGTGTCTCTTAAAGCTTTGTACTCCTTGAAGAGGGTTAATGAATGCTTATGTCAATTGGCTTGGTTTTTGGTCTTCAGTTTGCTTCTGGAAGCTGTGCCAGTAGTGGATGTTTCTGTAAAATCAATATGGCAATTCTGGGGCAAAAGGCTGCATGGATCCTACTTAACAGATGTAAATCTGGCTTAAGATAAATTTGTCTTAAGTTGATTAGGAACAGATTAGAGCCAAAGCAGAATAAGGCACTCCTTTTAAGGCCACGCTGCAGAGATGGCCTGTGTTTCAGTTTAACTAAATGCTTTTAAAAGCTATTTGATTTCAGGCTGTCACTTCCACAGAAAGATGCAGCTAATCTTCTGCTCCCAGACCTTCAGGAGAAGGTCTTTCATGCCTTCAACTTCTGCCAAGTCTGTACTTGCCCTCCAACAAGCTAGTTGCTCATGGTAGTGCGAGGGCCCAGCAGGAAGAGATGTATTTCTTTGTGGTGTTGCAGAGATCCTACAAGCAGAGCTGTCTGGGGACTCATTTGCAAGGGGAAGCGCTGCACTGTGGTAAACTGATGAAAAGTATTGCAAAATGCCTTAAAATCCCACTCAGCCTTTTCTTAAGCCAGTCTTCAGGACAGCCTGCTGGCGTTGGGTTTGGTGTGTGCTTTGAAGGGCCCGTGGACGCATTTCAAACTCCTCACCTTTCTGATGTCTCTTAACGTTTCAAATTTTGTTTCATTTTGCTGCTGGATCAGCATATCTGCCTTCACTCCACTTGCCTGCAGCCTTGGCCTGTCTGCTGCCTCTCTGAAATACTGAGGACAAACAAGGAGGGTCAGCGTTTGCTGGAATAAACGGGAAGAAGCCGCACCACACAAGCAAAGGCGGTACGCTTTAAGCCAGCCTCGAGACCACAAATGCATTGACACAGGGGTTTATTTGCACTGTTGAAAGAAAATATGGCTCAAGGACTGGTCTGGCTCACAGCTTTTTGCACAAGAGAGCAGAGCCAGCATCAGCAGCCTTGTCTGTGTGAAACAAGGCCAATCTAGGAGCTGCTGGCTGAGGTGCAGCGTGTGTCTGTCTGCAGTCCTCCTGGAACATGACTAGCAGAAGGCCTAAAAAGTGGAATGGGAGCTCTGGTTGGTAGGGGGTTCACCTTGTCCCCCAAAGCTATTGATGGTCCTGCTGGAGCGAGAGGGGCTCTGGCTGTTGATAACCAAACGCCTCATCCTGGTGTGCTCTGCAGCAGGGACTCTCCTGGTCCCCATCCCCTGGCCAGGTTCCCTGGGCTCTCATGCCACCTAGCTGATGGCTTCATCTACTGCTGCTCTTGGCCGTCTCTGAAATGCGGTACTAGAACTACATGAAATAAAATCCAGCCAGCAAGACTGACATTGCTCTTTTAAAGTCGCTTCAAAGAATAATTGATGGAACCGGTACCTTGCCTCCATTTGCTGCTAAAAGCCAAGTGTGTTAAAGTTGACTTATTTAAGTAAATGTCTTAAAACACAACGGGTCTCCAGAACATTTTGCTTTGTAATTGTTTCTGCAGATTTTAATATAAAGTCTTGGGGCAGAGTTCTTGGAATCTGTGTTGCAAGACAAGCAGAATTTACTTCCTTTTTTTTTTTTTTTTCTTATTACTATAAGGGAGTAGGGAAGATGCACCGTTGGTTAAGACACATCGTTGTAGATCTTCCTGATGTTCTTTATGTCTCTCCTGGCTACAGCTCCTCTAGATTCATTTTGGCTCCTTCCTTCGCCGGCAGCCCGAGCCCCCCGGAGACCTGCCCCTCCCGGGGCGCCCGCCCGCGCGACGAAGCTCCGGAGCCGCCCTGCGTGCACCACAGAGCTCTCCTTAGCACCGCCCCGCCCCGCCCCGCCGCGGCCTCTCCTTAGCGCGCCCGCCCGCGCCGCGCCCTGGGAGCTGCACTTCCCGCGTTGCGTTGACGTGGTGCGAGGGGGCGGGGCTCTAGCGGCAGCGGCGCAAGATGGCGGCCACCACGGGTGCGGGTGAGCGGGCGCCGGGGCGGTGGGGCCACGGGCCGGGGGAGGCCGCTCCTCTCCTCGGGGCAGCCGTGGCCCCGCGGTGGAGCTGCCGGCGGTCGGGAGACCCGGCTGGGTGTGTCAGGGCTGGAGGGGCGGCGGCGGGCGCTAGGCCGGGAGGCGCCCGGCGGAGGGGCGAGGGCGGCGGCGGCGGGGAGGGGGCGGCGGCGGGGCCAGCCCGAGGGGCGCGGCCCGGAGGGGGCCCGGTGCCCTGTCCGGGCCGGTGGTGGGGCCGCTCCCCAGGGCTTCGCCGCGGTTCTCGGGCCGGCCCGGCCGGCGCCTCCCCGGGGGCTGCCGAGGCCTGGCGGTGGGAGCGGCCCCGGTGGGGCGAGTCCGGTCCGGGGCCGGGAGGGTGCGCGGAGCGTGCCCGGGCCCTGCGGCGGGCCTGCCGCGGCGCTCGGCGGGGTGGCGTCGGCAAGCGGCGCTGGGCTGGGCTGGGCTGGGCTGCCGCAGCCAGGACCCCTTGCCCGGGGCCGGCCCGGCCCGCAGCCCTTGGTTGGGGCCTGGGGCGAGGACGCGCCGGCAGCCGCCCCAGCACACCCGGCGCGGCGGGCGCCGCTCCTCGCAGAGCCGCCGTGCGGGCGTTGTTCTCACCGTACCCCTCTTCTGGCGGGTGCTGTGTGGTCTGTGAGCCTCGGCTCTCTGGTCTCCTTATTCACTGAGCCGTGAGCTAGAGCTCATTCACTGAGCACGTTCACTAGAGCTACGTGGGTGAAGTTAGCCGCTTTAAAAAGTCTTTTTCACTAATAATATTATCCTGTTACATCAGAAGGATGTAACTTCCTTGTCAGGGTGTGTATGGTTCAAAAAGTCAGTATGTTTTTTTTCCCCTCTAAAACTGCTCCTCACCTGCTTTGAGTAGTCCAACAAATCCTATCTCTGCGTTTGTCATTGCACATTAAACAAAAATACTGCAACTAGATTTTGAATGTTTTTTTCTGCTGACATTTTCTAATTAACTTCGACAGAGCAAATAAATTAGTTTCACTTCTGTTTAGCCAGTTTCGTTTTCCTGTTTTCATAAGTCCATATAGGGTTTCAAGTGGGCCACTGTAATACTTATTTTCAAATTACTTCCTTTGAAGTTTAACTGTGAGATCAGCAGAAGACTGCTCTTGAAGATACACAAAAATACTTTGGAATTATTTTTTTACAGATTGGTCTCTATTGATGACCACTTTCAGCTTTTAAGAATAGCCATCACAATGCAGATAATTCATAGTAATCAAGTTTATAAAACCACTTTTAAGATGCAGTGGATGCTGTCTTGAGAATTGTTTTACAGATCTGTGTTTGAACGTACGTGATTGTGAGGCATTGGAACGCTTGATTAAAATACACAAACAATGTAGTGGAGTCTTCTTCCACCCCTCTTATGTCACATTATTCTGGCTACCATACTTTCTCAATAATCCTTTCAAGCTGCTGACTTTTCATTTTGTATTTGGCAGGAAGAACAAGGCAAATATTTTTCTTCTTAAGCTGGTGCAGCTTCATGGATTAATTGTCTGGGTGGTCACAGAGGAATATGTGTGGAAAGGGACTTGGACTGCAGTGATGAAGTCCAAAGCTGGTCCTACTGCACAGCCTTCCCCTTGCAGTGAACAGTCTTTGTGATAAGTTTTTTGTTAACTATCATCTGCTAGCCACATTGTGTCTTTTGGATTGCTTCCTGTTATTTCATGGATTTCTAAAAGCTGTCTCCAGTGCCGGCACCGTGAAGCAATATGCAGCCAGGTAGATGTGAGCAGGGGCCTCCGTTTCTTCTGTCTACAACGTGGGCATCTGACAAGCACTGCACTTCAGCTGCTTGTGAGATCCTGTGTGTTTAACTGCTCCTGAGGGGGGAAAAAAAAAAAGGAAAGAAAAAGAAAGAAAATCAGTGTGTGACTTATAAACGTGTGCTGCACTAACACTGAACTTTTGCAGTAAACCTTACATTCAGCGTGGGAGAACCATCAGGTTCAGACCAGCAGCTGCCATGGATGGGAGCTCAGAGCTTTGTCCAGCTGTGAACCGTAGGCCACCCGACCAGCAGCGGTCTGCGTTTTCTTGTTATGTTAGTAAAGGATGGAGATTGGCCTCCTCTTATAAAGAGAACAACAGTGTCCAGTTGCTGATAGCGGTGGTGGCACTGCAGTGCAGTTTGTCTGGTTCCTCCTTGCCGCTGCACTGAAGGCATTGCCTGGCACATGAAAACAGAGCCTGGAAGTGACACCTTCATGTTCTCCGCCACGGATTGATTCGCTCTGGGGCTTTGGACAAGTAGCTTAGTAGTATCTTTACTCTTATCTAAAGCAGATTTTGATAATTCTTGGTTTATGGAATCTTAATATATTAATTATAAGACACTTGAAGATGTTTGATATCCTAAGTTTGTAGTCAGTCAGCAAAAGAGCTTAAACAGAGGTTGCGGATGAAAAATAGGGAGTCTTTCTTTAAAAGCAGCTACTGACCCAGAGGAAGAAATGGTAGTAAAAGTTCCTGTAACTTTAAAAAGTCATAGGGCTGGTCCTGGGAATTAGACAGGTAAGCCTTATGTTTGTATCTAATAAACAGACAGAAATAAATAACAGGGCCAGGGGCTGCGGGGAGGAAGCTTACCTGGAAGAAATGTTATGATGCAAAGTTCACTGGTATCACTTATATAGAGGAGAAATCTGTGTTGCTGATAACGTGGGTTTCCCACACACACAATTAGTATATGAATAAAAAGACAGGGTTGACTCTAATAATTCTGATAAGGCTCTTCATAGAAAACTACAAACACCCAAGCTGTAAGTGTATGTCTGCCCGTCCTTCAGACTGAAATGTCATGCAGGATTCTCAGCTGGCTCCGGTACCAGAGGTGAGAAATGAAGGGTTCCTCGGAGGGTACACAGTCTGTGTCCTTGCAGGGAAGCTGGGCTCTGTGGAGTCTGTGTTGCAGTTAGACTACAGGAGCTTGCTCCACATTGCTGTCCTGCAGACTCCAGCATTATAGCGGGTCAAAACCTGACCACGTTGGCCTATGGAATCCTGACTTTCTCACTTTCATCCTGGAAAAAGTTTAACGACCTCCTTTAACCCACTGTTCTTTCGTAGATCTGTCTAGGGGGTCTGTTGCAGGGCTGTGGTAGACACTGCATTTACCAACAGCCTGGAAGAACTGAGTAATAAAACAATTTGCCCATATTTGAGTTGTTCAAAGCCAGAGAAACGTGAAGAGCTCCAGAAGGACGTTCAGTAGGTGAACAGGCATGATAGTGCTGATACATGCGGCTTAGTGTTGCTAACGGAGAGAATAGCACACATGGGGGTTAGTGCAGTATATTAAAAGCATATGTTTTTAATTGTTGGGGGACCCATAACATCTCTGTAAACTCAGCTATGCCTGTGAAAAGCAAATGAGACATTACAAAGCAGAAGAAACTGCGTGTTGAAGGATACAGAAGGTGTACCCCGCCTCTGCAAATGGACCGTGATGTCTCCTTTGGAGCAGACTGCATACAATAGTCATTGTTATCTGAAAATAAATATTGCCAGCCACCAAGTACTTTCAAAGTCTGTAAGTAAAATACTCAAGGGTAGGGAAAAAGTAATTGAAGAGAAACTGGGAAGATAAAATATGCTGTCTTAAATAAGATGGATGATAACAGCACGTGAAATAGCAGGTGCTAAAGGAGTTGACTGCAGAGTTTCTTTGTGTATTGTAATGGAAGGGTGCAGCAGTTCAAAACTCTTACAAGAAGATACTCACTTGAATCTTTTAATGTATAATGGTATAAATTACATAATACACTTGAAAAATGCCATTCTGGCTGAGAACTTAACATGATTAATTAGAATATTAAGTATGTAAGTAGGTAAGGATCATAGCAGATATAATACTGACAAATCCTGCAATGTGTATGAAGGTTAGGATTTTGAGGTCGTAACAGTGTCTTTTAACTATTGCAAGTCAAGATAAAATTATTCTGTTTCCACCTACTGATTGGTTTGTGCACCTTCCTCCCACGTCTGACCCGGGCCTGTCCCAGAAGCAAGGCCTGGGGTGGCGCACATCCTGCCTGCGCTTGTAGCTCGGGCGTTAAACTGGCGTCCTGTACTGAGCAGGTAACTTTGCCTTCGTCTGTTGGTGTGGCATCTTGCTCTTCAAAGCTTATCTTAAAATTGGTGAACCTGCTTGTGTGCTCATCTTTTGGAGGGTGGTGTGAAGTGAAGAAAACCTAGCGATGCTTTGTGGGTAGAAGAGGCGCCGGGAGGAGGGCGCTCAGCTCTCCGTCAGTAACAACCGTTTCTTTTCACAACACAAAGAGGAAATGGTGGGTTTTTCCCTGGTGAGATTTAGTGTAAAGATTTTGTCCAGGATGCTAGTTCAGCATGACTTATTCTCTAGAGTAACTGCTAGCTGAGCTGGTAATGTTGCTTTTCGTCTTTGACACAAGCTGTAGAATGCATCTGATTTTAACTCTTCTGCTGCTGGAAAGCTTTATTTGGCTTCAGACCTCAGTGATACTGCCAGTCTGCCTCAGACAAATGTTTTAACGTGATCTCTTTCCAAGCAATGTGCTTAAAGTGTTCAAAGACAGAACCAGCGCTCTAGCTTACACACAACAGAAGACACTTCAGATCGTTTCAAGTGCTCAGGAAGTTATTTTGGATCTGCAAAATGTCTCAGTGCCTGTCTGCGTTATCAGAGTGGAAATCATGACTATAAAGACGATGCAGGAAATCTAAAGTTCCTGTCTCCTGAAAGTTTTTGTGACAGTTGCTGAAAGCCTTTTATTCAGCTTTAAATATCCCATCACTTCAGAAACTTGATATACCATTGTGACGAGTAATGATTTATTTATTTTTTACAATTGCAGTGCTGCAAGGGTAAGCTATCAGATTTTCAATAGTTGTAATCTTGGCAAAGGGACGAGAAGTGTGTTGGAAAAGGTGTAATTAAGGCTAAATATCAAATACACAAAAGCAAGCAACAGAAGGGGCTTTAACATTTAAGCAACAGAGGTGTTTAAAGCTATTGGATTTCAGTTCACTTGAGTTACTGTAAATCAGGAACTAGTACAGAAAGCAGAATTAGAATTAGCCTGAAAGGCCAATTTGATAAATTGCCTGTTGCCGATTAAGATGTCAAGAAACCTTCAGCAAAAAGATGGTTCCTCTTTAGAGCCCCTGATGAGTGGAGCGCGTTTCATGTGCTTTGCTGAGGTGTTCCGTGTGGTGCTTTTGTGCTTTAATCCTGAAGAGACATGTTAGTCATTTGATTTCACTTTAGAAAGGAAAGAGAAATGTGTGTAAGAGAAGGCGTGTATTTTTGTTCTACCAACACTGATGGGAAAGATTCAAGAAGAGGATGTACTCTCAAAGGCGTGTTGTCCACCTTGTGTCACTGTGCTGTTTTCAGCTTGATAAGGTTTCTGAATTTGGAATTGCTTTCACTACGTAAGTGGGGAAAATTAAAAGATTGAAAAGTATAGTCTGTCAGAAAGTGTTGTTTTTAACTTGTTGAAAACTTACTATGTACTGCATGTGAATGTAAATTTAAGATAAGAAAAATCTCAGACAGGGAAGATCCCTCTTAAAACTGTTGTAAGACACATTGAGTTGTGTACCTGTCTGTCTTTAGTAGTGCTGTGTTATAAAGTAAATCTGAGAGTGCTTTAAGGTCTTTAAAAGTCCAAGTTGGCATTTAACTGTCTTCCTGTTCTTTCCTAAGTACAGAACTTTCCTTAGTGAGATTCTGACCGGATGCAGTCAAACTCCTTTTGTCCTCGTTTCAGCTTGCTGTCTCTGTCTTGCAACTCATTGCTTAGGAAACAGCTGGATCGTGAGGTGCTGTGGTAGCAAAGGCTCATCGGTGCCGGTCTGCCTGGCCGCGCTGGCGTTGGGTGAAACCTTTGACAAGGAAAACAGAAGGTCCTGATTCTGTTTGAAGGCTAAAGAGGATGTCACCCAAAACCAAGCAGCTTCTGAAATGCAACTTTAAACTCTGGAAAGTACACATTCTCACTTTCTGGAAAACTCAGTCTGTGGTTTAGTTTTGTTCTGTAGTTTGACATAAAAATATTTAATGAACTTTTTGTAACTGGTGAACTAGCATGTAGGGTGATACTTCACAAATGCATATTTACTAGAAGGTGAACTTTTAGGAAGACTGTACAAACCTGTGTCATTGGAGATCTGACACTGTCAGTACAGTTATAATTTAGCTTTCATAGGTTTACTCTTACGATTAATAGTACATATCTCCTTTTGCTCTCAAATGTTTTTTCAGTTCCATTTCTGGGAGTATTTCTGTGCAATCAGGCAAGCTGCAAGTGATCAATTATCTAGATATTACTGTATTTTTGTA
This sequence comes from Tetrax tetrax, assembly GCA_009806455.1. NCBI lineage: Eukaryota > Metazoa > Chordata > Aves > Otidiformes > Otididae > Tetrax > Tetrax tetrax. The sequence continues at coordinate 111,700 of WHYT01017015.1, forward strand.
TCAAATTAAGCTATTATTTGAGAGTCTTCTTGAATCATAGCAGAGGCTAAATTAAAATGCACAACTAAAAGTACTTTCAACAACCTGATTACTTTTTAATTGCCTCTTACTCTGTTTAGGTTCTCTTGTGTTAAAGGAAGGACTCTTAGAAGAACAGGTTTGTTTGGTTACTGCCTTGAAAGTCTCCATTGCTACATTGAAAAGATTAGGCAAGGTATTTATTGGGGAGTGGGATGACGAGGCGCAGTTGACTCATGGTTATGTCAGTTGGCACAGGACATCAACGAACTCTGAATCTGCCATAGTTTAGCCGTGGAAGTTATTTGGCAAATACTGTGTATGCCTAGAGCAGATCAGATCACTTTCTAGGAATGCTGGTGGACTGCAAACATGATGATGATATGTTTGCGTACGACCACAAGTGATAAAACTCTTGTGGTTTCTGAGGTTCGGGTCCCAGCAGGATGTGGTAGCTGACCATGAGTACTCCAGGTCATTGCCAATGCAGAGGAGATGGGGCTGGCTTAGTGGCTTCGTGCGTCTTTCCAGGCTGACCAGAAGGATGAATCCGTTCTTTTATTCTGCCTTGCTTAAGGGCAGGTTATTTAGAAGTTATTTAAAGCATTTATAGTCATATGGCCATAGAGTTTTACATATATGCGTGTGTTTTTCTTCCCGTTGACTCTCCTGAGAATGTGTCAGGGAGGGAGCTGAATTACCACCTCTGATGTGACTCTGAACTTGCTTTCTGTAGTGGCTGAGGTGCTGGTCTTCCCACCCTTGACCTTTAGCACAGGGATAAAACATTTTTAGAAGGCAATGATGCTGTTGGACAGGGTGGTTTGTTGTAAAGCGACCAGCCGTCTCCCATGGTCACTGTATTTTATGTGAAGTGCATATATCAACTTCACTTTTTGCACCTCCTTTTGCCACTGATGTTCCTGTAGTGCTCACAAGTGAGCCGTTGCTGTGGAATTAATAATCATTTATGTTACATTTTTCCGTGTGATAGGAGCCAGTGCATGATGTGACTAGCTAGCTCTCTGTAGACCTCAGACTTGTCAGAGAGCTCTAAAATCCTGTGTGACTCTTTTATGGGTGTGATTCATGCTGATTCAGAGCAGCTGTATCTGGGGAGAGCTCGGCAATAAACTTGCCTTCTCTTCCCGTAAGGTTGTAAAGCCAAGCCTAGCTCTGGTTAGCAAATGTCGGAATTAAGGCTGCCTTTCAGCCTTGGTTGTGGCCTCCTTGAATATATATGTGATGATGTAATTTTTAATCATGTAATCACATAATTTTCTTGATTTTCCTCAGTGAGCAGGATGCATGATGCTCAGAGGAAGGGCAGGCTGGCCATATTTTGATTTCTTTCTTTGATGCATGGCCTGTGTCTGCTTAGCATAAAGCTGATTCCTCCTAGGTTATTTATTTCGGTCTAAGAAAATACCAGTAAATTATCTTCACAGCGCTGATAAATATGAAGTACTGAAGTACAGAGAATGCGATGATGCTTGATAAGCATCACGATGATGTAGTCCAGTGTGTTTGGCAACACGACGCATGCGAGGCAGATCTTCCGCTGGCTTCAGCTCATTGCTTCTGTGAGCAGGGGGAGGCTCAGGTTGGGTTTCTAATAATAGCCACGGACGGCTTCCTTTGCAGGTCACCTGCCTGGTCAGAGCTGCTGTGTCAGACTGAAGGGTGGAGTTCACCCTCCAAAAGGACCTTTTGTTTGTCTTTTGTCTGTCCTCCTTCCCTGGCTGTTTCTTTCCCCGGGTGCCAGCAGGCAGGGCTGAAGCCCAGACAGCAGCTTCGTGAGTCATTCCCCATCAGCAGCTCTCCTGTGCATCCGCTGCAGCAAAAGGAGTGAAATTGGTAGTGTGTGTGTAAGTAAAGGCAGCACCCTGTCCTTCAACTCATATCCCATCTGTTTCTCTTGTCCCCCACCCCTCTTATCCCCTGCGATGGAGCTGGACTGCTCTCTTCTCTGCCTCCCCTAACTACAGCATGGAGAGCAGTGGGGCTATAATTAAAAATGTGGTGGCTGATCTGTTATGATTCATGTATGAGCTGCGTACTTGAACCTTCATATGCCCTAGGTACATGAGATAGATAGTTCATACTTTTAAGACTTACTAGAAGGGGAAATGCTAGAGATTTTCATGCAGGGGAAGTGACAGTGGTCCCCAAGAGGTCCTGTAACCACTGAGGGTTTGGGGCTCAATTAATCTTATGGTGATGGCTTCACCAGCCCCAACTGACTCATTTCCTTTCACAGCCAAAGATTTGTGTTACTTAGCAGCCATGGTAACAGCACAGGCTCACTGGGAGTAGAGGATGTGGATTTGTCCTGGAGTTGTGTTTGAGTCGTGCTCAGCAGCCTCCATGCGTGTGGTTTGGTGTAGCCAGCGCAGGTCTGGCGTCTTCTGCCACTGCTTTTCTGATTCCATGTTTCTCTTACTGTTGCTGCAGCTGTGTTAGTGAATCAGGTTTCTTCAGAATCTTCTTGAGCATGATTGTGTTAGATGTGTATCAAACTGGCCAGCAAACTAATTCCCTTGTAACTTGCTTTTTTGGTTTCTTTCATTCTTCCTTTGTAGTGAATGAAATTTGGGCAAGTGTGATACCGCAGCAAAATCATTGCTGTTGTTTATTTTCTTTAGGTCATTAATATATTTAAAAGGAGTTTTAAAGCTACCAGAGTTATTTGATTTTAAGGACTGCTACATTTCACAATGCCTTAGATCTTCTGTATTTTCCACGTTGCCAAGCAGCTACAGAGGTGATTTTCAAAGCCCTTGGTCCCTTTCTGATGTCCTCAGAGTTCAGTGCCCTGGCCATGCTGGAAATGGCTCTGACTGAGAAGTTTGCTGGGTTCACTTTATACACAGAGAGGCTGATTTACCATTCTTTCTGCTGTACTAAGTAAGTGTCAGTGAAGAAGGGAGGTAATTATGATTTTCTGTTATTAAATGCTGGTGAATAATTAACTTTATATTATCGGGGGGGGGAGGGGGGACGGGACGCGACTCCAAACCCCCAATCCAACATGTCAGTTTTATGAAATATATCCTGGCTATAATTCTGTTGCTGTTGGAGAGGTGTGCTCCACACAGGTAGCTAGTATGTGGTGGGTTTACCCTGGCTGGACGCCAGCTGCCCACCAACTCCGCTCTATCACTCCCCTCCTCAGCTGGACAGGAGAACAAAAAATACGACAAAAAGCTCGTGGGTTGAGATAAGGACAGGGAGAGATCACTCACTAGTTGCCATCATGGGCAAACCAGACTTGACTTGGGGAAAATTAACCTAATTTATTAACAATCAAACCAGAGTAGGGTAATGACAAACAAAACCAGATCTTAAGAACACTTTTCCCTCACCCCTCCCTTCTCAGGGTTAATTTCACTCCCGAATTCTCTACCTCCTCCCCACCTCCCTGAGTGGCACAGGGGGATGGGGAATGGGGGTTGCAGTCAGTTTGTCATGCATTGTTTCTGTCACTGCTTCCTCTTTGAGTGAAGAACTTACACTCTTCCCCTGCTCCAGCATGGGTCCCTTCCATGGGGTGCAGTCCTTCAGGAGCAGACCGTTCCATTGCGGGTCCTCTACAGGGCCACAGCTCCTGCCAGGAGCCTGCTCCAGCGCGCTCCCTCCACGGGCCACAGCCTCCTTCAGGCCTCCACCTGCCCCGGCGTGGGGTCCTCCACGGGCTGCAGGGGGATCTCTGCCCCTCTGTGGGCTGCAGGGAGACAGCCGGCCTCACCATGGGCTGCACGGCAGGCTGCAGGGGAATCTGATCTGGTGCCTGGAGCACCTTCTCCTCTCCTTCTTCACTGACCTTGGAGTCTGCAGAGTTGTTCCTCTCACATATTCTCACTCCTCTCTTCTGACTACTACTGATGTCACGCAGCTTTTTTTCCACCTTCTTAACTATGTTATCCCAGAGGTGCTGCCACCATTGCTGGTGGGCTTGGCCTTGGCTGGTGGCAGGTCCATCTTGGAGCCAGCTGGCATTGGCTCTATTGGACATGGGGCAAACTTCTGCCACCTTCTCACAGAAGCTGCCTCTGTCGCCCCCCTCCTCCCCCCTGCTACTAAAACTTTGCCATGCAAACCCAATACCAAGGAGAGGTGGTAGCCTAGAGTGTATTTATGTTCTGTGAGGACTGCAGTATGATACCTTGAAGAAGAATGAGAATTCATTAAGTCCCTTGTGGCCTGGGTTCAACATCCTCCTTCAGCACTTGTGTGGTTTAACCCCAGTCAGCAGCTAAGCACCACACAGCCGCTTGCTCACCCCTGTGCCCCCCATTGGGATGAGGGAGAGAATTGGAAAGGTAAAATAAGAAAACTCATGGGTTGAGATAAGAACAGTTTATTGGTTGAGATAAAATAAGTTGTAATGAGAAGGAAAGCAAAGACAAAACCCAAGAAAAAAAAAAGATGCAGCCGCTTACCACCTGCTGACCAATGTCCAACCAGTCCCTGAGCAGCGATTGCCCCGGTTTTATACGCTGGACATGACATCGTATGGCATGGAGTATCCCTTTGGCCAGTTTGGGTCAGCTGTGCCCCCTCCCAGCTTCTTGTGTACCTCCAGCCTTCTCGCTGGCAGGACATGAGAGGCTGAAAGTCCTTGATTTAGTGTAAGCACTACTTAGCAACAACTAAAACATCAGTGTGTTACCGACATTATTCTCATGTTAAATCCAAGGCCGTTCCTCTCATTTAGAGGCTTTGCCTCTGAACTGTCTGTTGAGTTCATTTAGTCCATGGCTTCGGGCTCCATCTGTTTTACCAGTCCTTCAGGGCAGGAGAGGTGGTGAGCGGTGTTGGATTGTTGCGTGCTGAAGCTGGTTCTTGTTCCGTTATCGCTGCTCTTGTCCAATTCTGTCATTGCTGCACTGTGGTCGATTTCATCAACTGAATTGTCTGACTCAGTTCTTTCCGGGGTGCCATCAGACTTGCTTTCCAAGGCCTGGGATAGAGTTCTGGGTGGTAGCATGGGGCACCTGTGCGATAGTGCCCATGGTCAAGTCCACCCCTTGGTTACAAGCCCATCTCTATGTTGCATCCCTTCCCTGATGGCCTGAGGTACCGTGGGCCCACTCAGCTATAAATAATTTACTCTTGTGTTGCCAGTCCAGATCCACCTGAGCCACTTCAGTCTTAGCAGCGTGATCCACGTGCTGGTTGTTTGATGTTCTTCAGCAGCCCGACTCTTGGCATCCACGGGGCGTACTTTTACAACCCGCTTCTACAGCCGGGCAGCAAGATCTTGTCACACCGCGGGAACCCTGATGGTTTTGCCTCTGCGCTGACAGTTGCCCTGCTTCCATGGTGTTTGCCACCATCCAGGAGTCAGTATAGAGGCTGCCCTCTAATTCCAGGCTGCTGACCCTGTTATCCCAGCATCGGAGCAGCCAAGTGACGATGTCCTTGCTTGGAGGAGGGCTGAAATCCTTTCACATATCGCGCAGCTCACACAGGGGTTGAGGTCGAGTGGTTACCATCTCCTTTATGAGTTCTTCCTCTCCCTCTGAGGAAGAGTAGGAACCCTCCCACCAAGTTCTTCTGCGGGGGAAAGCAGGGAATTTTTCTTCTCAGAATGAGTGTGTAACCTTGGATGTGTCACCTAAGCTCTCCATGCCGTTGTGTTCCATTACTGTAATGGGGATCACAACATTTTCCTGTTTTGCTGTGTTTTGAAGATAAATTTGCCAGCAATTAAGAAATGCTGAATTTCCTGGGTAGCAGAGGTCGTAAGTACAAAGGATGCTATTGCTGCTGACAAAGTCCACTTAAATTAACTTCAGGTTAACCTACTAATGTTATTAAAGAGTTTTATTTGCTTCGAATGGTATTTGTAAAAGCTCTGAGTGAGTTGAGTGATGTCATGCCTCTCATGGTGCCATTTTATAGAATCTTCTAAATATTTATACTATAAATCATATAGACAAGTGCTAAGTAGAGTTCCCTGATACTGTGTGTATCTCTGAATGGACAGATTTCCTTTCATTTTACTGCCTGTGGCCTGTCAGTCTTCTAGCCTGTTATGGATACCTTGATTTTGCTTGTAAATTCCAAGGTAAATATGGGGATATATTTTTCGTAGTGTTGAAATATTGTCATTAAAAAGTAGTTTGCTTTTTTTTTTTTACCCAAACTGTTTTCTGTAGAATGACCAAAAGTATCAGTGAAATGACTCTAGCTTTATTTCTTTGCTAGATTTCTCAACTCAAAATATTTTTGTGATTGTTTTCAGGAGTAAAAGTTCCTCGTAATTTTCGTCTCTTGGAAGAACTTGAAGAAGGTCAGAAAGGAGTAGGTGATGGAACAGTTAGCTGGGGCCTTGAAGATGATGAAGATATGACACTTACAAGATGGACAGGAATGATTATTGGACCTCCAAGAGTAAGTATCCACTGTTAGTTTTGGTTTTTTTTCTTCCACCTTTTCTTTTAATCTAACAACTGAAGTAGAAAATAAGCAAAACATAAATGAGTGAAAAAGCTTTGGCAAGTGATTTAAGTTGAAGGTTCAAGTTCCCTATAGTAATGGGTTTCATGTATCTATATGTCTTTTCGCTTATAGTTTGGAATATTTTTAGTGCCTTTCTCTGGTTAGTTACACATTTGCTTAATGTTTACGGATTGATTAAGACATAACTTTTGAGATTCCAAGATTCTAGTATCCCGTACTTCTGAACACAGCAAGGTTTAAAATCCTTTGGCTAGGAAATGTACATAAAATGTGGATGTTCTGTTCAGTCCTGCTGATCTTTCTGCTGTTTCTTGTTGAGTTTATGGGTTGGTTTTTATTGCAGCAGTACTGACTTGCTCTTGCAGAGTTTCACCTAACTCGGCAAACTCAAATCTTAATGAATCCAATGTCTTCTCTGAACATTCTCTCCGAAAGTAGCTTCTTACAATGCTGCTGGTCTTTCTGGTAGTATTGTTGCATTCTCTCTCTCTCTTCTCCCCACAAACCCTACTAAACTGGGGGTCTCCACTGGCAGTGAACTTGAGGACTTAATTGTGCATTGGTTATATGCATGTATTCTAAAACCAAAACCTGTCTGTTGCCTCCATTTTCACTGTGTATCTCTGTTCTGTTTCCTTAACATCCTTACTATGAAGTGCAAGTAGCTGATCTCCTTCCTGCAACGGTAGATGTTGTCTTCTGTATCTGGCCTCAGTATCACTTCTCAAGAATTCAGTGTTCTCAATCTCTTATGTGGAAGCCTTGACAGACCTTCAGTCAGGCTTCTGCTCTGTGTTTCCATTCTGTCAGCTACCTTTCCTGCCATACGGTGATGTTGTACAGGAATTTACATTGTAATAGCGTTACATGTGCAGTATTCTCTATCTCATCCAGAAGCATTGTTTGCTTTTTGTCTGCCATTGTTAACATCTCCCCATTGGTGATCATTTTGTTTGTTTATGATACGCCCAAATAATTTTCTAAAACAGCATTTGATTTTAGAAGAGTGTTAATGAGCCCGCATTAAGGCTGTGAAGAAAGCTCACTGTGTGCATACACTTTATGGAAAATTTAAGCAACCTTGAAATCTAATTTAGAAAATTAAATAGAACTGAAGTGTGCAAACAAGCATGTGCTGACTTGTCAGCAGCGATACTGCTAACCAAGGCTGGAGGACTATCGCAGAAGATGATTCAGCTGTGCCTCTTTTGTCTTTCTGACACACTTAGGAATACAGATTTTTTTCTAAAAGCGTCTTGACTTCTTTTGAGCTTATTGCTTGAAAGCAACAGGCTGTATTGGGAGAAATTCTGGGAACTTTCAGTCATTCTTGTTTGCTAAGTGCCTCTCCTCCTTTTAGCACTGTTCATACTCAGTTATATTATTACCATTTTTTTTCTTAATAGAATGTGGGAATACTGTCTCTGGAAAAAAAAATTTAAAATCCTATTTCTTTCTGGATAGAAAGCAGTCATACTTGTAGCAGGTGGAAGAATCTTATGTTTGACATCCTGGAGGGAAAAAAGAACTGAGGTGCAGAGTTAGATATGTGCTGCTGCTCTGAGTGTCCCTGCTACCATACATGGAAGCATGCTTCTCCTTCCCAGACTATGCGATGGTTTCGCAGCCAGTGATTCATCTTGTTTATACAAGCTGTTTAAAAACAGTGGCACTGTCAAAACTTCAGCTTTATCTGCACATATTTTATATGGGCTATAGACATGTGCACGGACGAGGCTTTCCATTCACTAGTCCTGATGTGGTGCGGTTGTTTGCAAAGACCCTAAAAACCTGCAGGTACCTTTGAGCTGTTAATTGCTCCGTGCACAAGGCACGGTCAGGGACTCGGTCAGGAGACCTGGGCAGGCTGAGCAGAGCTCACGGATGACTTTTTATTCTCCAGAAGTTTGTGACAGCATTCAGCTGCCAGCACCCTGGCTGGGTGTCTGAAAGGCTGTCTGGTGGAGGTGCTGGAGGAGTGACCAAGAGGTACTACTGCCAGCCAGCGCTGGCCGGGTGCTGGTCCCACTGTGGGTGGCTGCAGGCTGGTGTAAAGCCACTTCATTTGCACAGATGAGAAGCAGCTGAATCAGGAAGTCAGCTCTTACATTTTTAGTAGTGGTTTGCATCAAAATGCTCTTTAATATGAAGGGAAATATTAAGATGTTCAGGGGCATAACAGAGCCTTGAAAGAGACTGCAGGGAGTTTCATATTGGGAAGTTTTTGTACCTGGGGCAACTGTTTTTAAGATCCTGGTGGAGCCGTTGTGCTCTGCTGCTGCAGGGGAGCAGGAGCTGCTGGCTGCTTCTGGGCTTCCGTGCTCACACTTTCGCCTGGATTTTTGCTCATGGTCGCTGCCTTGTGAGTTTAATGTTCATTCCAATGGTGAGGGTGCAGGAAATTGTGTCAGAAGCTCTGAATCTGGAGAGCTTGCTTGCCTAAACTTCCCCATGATGATCTTGTTCTCGTTGTATACTTCTGCTGGCTGCCTACGTTGCCCACCTTAGCTGGACCTCTGTGCGAGGCTGCACCAGATCATCACACCAAAAATAGTTATTCACAGAATGCAGAATAACATTAACTGTTGTTGTTACTTTTAATTAATTTAAAATATTGAAGAATCAATGTAGCCTTGTTATATTTGTCTCTCTTCTGTACCCATTGATTGGTTAGTTAAAAACTTGCGATCCAGGATTTCCATTAGCTGTTAAGTAAAACAGAGTGTTGCTGCAGTGGAGACAAAGTGATAAAGCTGTTTGGGATCAGGATGTACTTTGCAATGTGTTGAATCTTGGAGCGTTCCCCTTTCTGAGAACTGGCACGTTGGTTTACGACCAAAGAGTATTTTTCAAACGCAGTTCTAGGACAGGCTGACTTTAGATAGCTGCCTAAGCTAAAGCTGTGGCTTCATTTCAAGGTAGCGTGTCTGATTAGTAAATTGATAAAACAAGGCTGCTTTATAAAGATTGGTTGAAAAGCAGGTATCTGAACTATATGGTGATCAAAAAAATCATTTCAGTTGGTGAATGGGAAACAGTGCCAGTTTCATTCCTTATATGAAAATGTTATGCTTAAAAGACCAGCAGAATTCATTGCCACGAGGAGGTGGCATTTGGTACTCTGATTATTGTGGAACGGACCCAACCCAGAGGTAGCCAGCATAGTATATAAGTGGCTGCTTTTATGTTTACTAGTTTACGTGTCCCTAAAGTAACCACTAGTTTAACCACATGCTTACTGAACTGCCTGATGTAATTGTTCCCCCCTTTCTTTTCCCCTCAGACAATTTATGAAAACAGAATATACAGCCTTAAAATAGAATGTGGGCCTAAGTATCCAGAAGCACCTCCATTTGTAAGATTTGTAACAAAAATTAATATGAATGGAGTAAATAGTTCTAATGGAGTGGTAAGTTTTTTTGTTTTATTAATTTTAACGTGGTTTTCATGTGCAGCTTTGAATTAATGCTTTGTTTGTACTTGCAGCTTGACTGTTTATTGCTTGCTGGTGCATTTGCTTTGAGAGGGACGGGGCGTAGAAGGGACTTACACGAGCTGAATGTGTTCAGAAATAAAAATGTAGAATTTTTTCCTGCACTTTTGCAACTCACAAATAGTTGCATCAGCTGGGGATTTATTATGCTTTTAGGAAACCACTTGCTTGCTTTTGCTTTCTTTGGTTTCTTCCCCTTGGATTTCTTATAGGATCTTTAGTTGGAGGGTGTGTTGGGGACTTAAGTGTATCAAACGTGTTCTGACAGGAATGGTCTTTTTGTCTGTTTTAGGTGGACCCCAGAGCCATATCAGTCCTAGCAAAATGGCAGAATTCTTATAGTATCAAAGTTGTTCTGCAAGAGCTTCGGCGTCTAATGATGTCTAAAGAAAATATGAAACTTCCTCAGCCACCTGAAGGACAATGTTACAGCAATTAATTAAAAAAAAAAAAAACATGCCCCCCTTATTCAATTTAAGCTGTCTTCATTTTCCACAGTAGTAAATTTTCTAGATGCATCTTGTAGACCTCAAAATACTGGAAAGGAAGTTCCCATTCAAAGGAATTTTTTCTTGAGATACTGTAAATGATACTAATTTTTTTTTTTTTCATTTGAAATATAAGTTGTGCTATAACAAATAATCCTGTCGTGTAACCACTGTCCACATAGCTGAACTTCTGGTATCAGGAAAAGTCTATTTAAATTTATTACTGTCAAGACCAGTGTGGCACATCTAACTTAACTGTGAAAGCATACATCCCACAATCACCTTGCTGTGTGTCTGGCCTGGGTTATTTTTTCTTTTTCTGTCTTTGCAATAGAGTCGAAGCTCAGGGCTATTTATTAGAGTAGACACAAAGGTTTTTGCTTCCAGTACTACACTGGGCTTTACGGACTACTAGTGGGGATGTGTGCTAACCTCAGTCATCCCTCCCTTTGTGCTATCTCTAGTAAAGGCTGAATGTGACTGTGGTTGTTTTTGGTTTTTTATTATTATTTTTTTTTAAATGCCCTGATAATCTGGGGCAAGCTTTCCTTCTTCCCTTTGGCCAAGGCATAGATTGTATTTCTCCTCCTGGTCCCCTTCACCAGTGACGTGGGCTTTGGGTGAGGGATTCAGGGTTCTTTTAATCTCTTCCCTCTTCCCCTCTTTTTAGCGGGGGTGCTGCTTTCTTTTTGCCCCTCTTTGTGACTCTTCTCGCCCCTGGCTGCCAGGGGTAAGCGTTGGGGCAATAACTTGACCTATTCCCTCCTGCTTTTCATTTTGGTTTTGCAACAAATTTAGCCTTCACCAGCCTAAGAAACAAGAGTATCTATTTTGCTCGCAAAGTTGGATTTTCCCTGTCCCTCCAGCACTGCTGCCACACCGCCAAGCTGGCCACGGCTGATGTTATTAGATAGGCTTTTGACGTGGTGAAAAGAGCAGTAATTTACCAGGATTGCCGAAATCTTCTGCTGCCAAACTTAAATGGGGAAACGCTGCACAACGAGATTCTGAACACACACTCCAGCTCAAGTAGTTGTATTTTGGTGCTTTGGTTTGACCCAAGAATGTTAATTAACAAAATGTTGCACTTATGTCTGGCCCTTCTAAAGATGTGACGACTTCAGACAAATCAAATCAATGTAGTAGATTTTATTAGGATTCTGTAAGTCTTAGAAGAAAAACCTCTTCAGTGAAGATTTTGGGGAAGTGGAGCATACAGCAGATCAAGGACCTTTATTGGCTTTGCATCCTGGCAAATCACTGCCTTTTCTGGTTTACTGTTTCGGACCACTAACTTCTGAAATGTGGATGCAAGCTTACATACAACCAACCTAGTGTGTCCTAAGTTTTATGAAAAATTCAGTGTTTGTGTAAAAAAGGAAAAAAAGAAAAAAAAAAAAAAAAAAAAAAGGAAAAAAGTAAAAATAAACACATTTTAAAGCAGCAGCTATCAAGTCAATGAACAATTGATGTTTCCATTAACTCTTTTGAGGAAAATATTAGTTGTAAGGATTTAACATCCTCTGTAATTAAAGTTTAACATAACAGTATTCCATAAGCAGCCTTTTTATTGTATCAGACCATTGCCTGATTTTAATATAATAAAAAGTGTGCATTAATATTAGAAGGCTTTAATTGTATTTATGTTTAGAATTTTGATCCCTTTTGGAGTTTTTGATCTGTTGGAAGTATCTTCCTACAGATCACATTTAGCTAACAGTATGTAAACTGGTGGCAAAAGGCAATTGTCTTTATCCAGCTGCTGCTGCTGTGCCAAGGAGAATCCTTAGTTTTAGTTTAAACCTCAGACTCCCGTAGACTTGGCAGTGTGTAACGTTCCGTGATGCTAAGGAACTGCTGAAATGGATTTCTAGATACGTGTACCGTCTGACGGCGCTCTGTCACTGCAGTGACCTTTGCGTGCTGTAGTCCTGAGGAAATCAAATCCCTGTACAGCTGCATGTTACACTGTCAAGTTCAAGGAGAACATCACCACCTGAAGTTTTACCTGTTTTACCTGTTACTGTTTTACCTGTTACCTGTTACTTCAAATAGTGAAGTGTGAAAAGCTGACCTTCTCTCCAAATCTGGATAAAAATGGGGCTGTGAAGTTTTGGCCTTTTCCAAGTGTAAAGCATCTCCACTTCAGCGGATTGCCAGAAGGTACTTGTTGTGCAGGCACTTCAGCGTTGTGGTGAAACAAGGTTCTTCCTGGGTTAGGAGGGAAAAAGGGAATGACCTTTTGTGAAACTTTGTGAAACTTGCTGCTGGCTCCTAGACTGAAATACTGCTCGGTCCTTTGGTAGCTCGGAGGGTACCTGTGAAGACAATGCGACTAATGCTTTGTCAGCATCCTCTGTGTGTGTGTTTCTTTAAAATAGCTTGGTATCTAAAGATGTTAAATGGGAGTTGGAACAATGCTTGATAATTACAGCGTGCTGCTTGATTATCTCTGTTTTTCAGAGCTGTTGTAAGAGTGCCCTTGCCCTGTTCAGGAGGATATGGTTGGTGCATATTTGGGGCCTCCCCCAGCCTTCGTATTTCAAGTAACAGTTTTAAAACCTTGAAACTTGTCTGTTTTGCTTTGCAAGTTGTACAGATTAGAGCATTCCACCCTGACCCGGGTGCTGTGCTGGCAGGAGCCATGTGTTAACAACAACGAAGTTGGGTGGTGCTTTAAGAAAAGGGGTTCACTGTAAATGTTCTCACCTAGG
>WHYT01017015.1:135897-146133 GCA_009806455.1 Tetrax tetrax
AAAAAAAAAAGGAAAAAAGTAAAAATAAACACATTTTAAAGCAGCAGCTATCAAGTCAATGAACAATTGATGTTTCCATTAACTCTTTTGAGGAAAATATTAGTTGTAAGGATTTAACATCCTCTGTAATTAAAGTTTAACATAACAGTATTCCATAAGCAGCCTTTTTATTGTATCAGACCATTGCCTGATTTTAATATAATAAAAAGTGTGCATTAATATTAGAAGGCTTTAATTGTATTTATGTTTAGAATTTTGATCCCTTTTGGAGTTTTTGATCTGTTGGAAGTATCTTCCTACAGATCACATTTAGCTAACAGTATGTAAACTGGTGGCAAAAGGCAATTGTCTTTATCCAGCTGCTGCTGCTGTGCCAAGGAGAATCCTTAGTTTTAGTTTAAACCTCAGACTCCCGTAGACTTGGCAGTGTGTAACGTTCCGTGATGCTAAGGAACTGCTGAAATGGATTTCTAGATACGTGTACCGTCTGACGGCACTCTGTCACTGCGTGCTGTAGTCCTGAGGAAATCAAATCCCTGTGCAGCTGCATGTTACACTGTCAAGTTCAAGGAGAACAACACCACCTGAAGTTTTACCTGTTTTCCCTCAAATAGTGAAGTGTGAAAAGCTGACCTTCTCTCCAAATCTGGATAAAAATGGGGCTGTGAAATTTTGGCCTTTTCCAAGTGTAAAGCATCTCCACTTCAGCGGATTGCCAGAAGGTACTTGTTGTGCAGTCACTTCAGCGTTGTGGTGAAACAAGGTTCTTCCTGGGTTAGGAGGGAAAAAGGGAATGACCTTTTGTGAAACTTTGTGAAACTTGCTGCTGGCTCCTAGACTGAAATACTGCTCAGTCCTTTGGTAGCTCGGAGGGTACCTGTGAAGACAATGCGACTAATGCTTTGTCAGCATCCTCTGTGTGTGTGTTTCTTTAAAATAGCTTGGTATCTAAAGATGTTAAATGGGAGTTGGAACAATGCTTGATAATTACAGCGTGCTGCTTGATTATCTCTGTTTTTCAGAGCTGTTGTAAGAGTGCCCTTGCCCTGTTCAGGAGAATATGGTTGGTGCATATTTGGGGCCTCCCCCAGCCTTCGTATTTCAAGTAACAGTTTTAAAACCTTGAAACTTGTCTGTTTTGCTTTGCAAGTTGTACAGATTAGAGCATTCCACCCTGACCCGGGTGCTGTGCTGGCAGGAGCCATGTGTTAACAACAACGAAGTTGGGTGGTGCTTTAAGAAAAGGGGTTCACTGTAAATGTTCTCACCTAGGAGCTGCCCTCTGAACGCGTGGGTGCTCCACAGCACTGCTCTTCCGCTCTCAACCAAGTAGGAGCGGCGTGGAAAAATAACAACCCAAGAGTCAGCTGCCACTGAATCTACATGCTGTAGCTCTGTCAGTGTGTGCGACTTACAAACTGTGTGGTGGAAGAGACCAGTCATCCCACAGCCTGGTTGCTTGTTTCTGCTACAGAAATGAGGTGGGGAAACAAAACCCTGTCTTACCTTTGTTTATCCTGCCTCTTGCAGTGTAAAAGCAAAGTGTTTCGTTGATCCTCGCTGACCCTCAGTTTATGTCCTGAGCCAACGTCTCTTAAGAGAGAGATACAAAGGGATAATAAAATAAATGCGTTGGCCATAAAATAAATGCTGTTCCTGGTAGGAGGTGCTACTGGAGGTCGCTGAAGGGAGTCTCCTCTCCAGGGAGGAGACTGCTTTGAGCAGGAGATCGCTGTGCTGCTGCCCCTTACAACTTCCTGCAGAGGTTGTGTGAGCCATCCTTGTACCAACTGGACTGGACACTTCCAGTAAAAACTCTCACCAGTGCTTTCAGGGGATGTGGAGCCAGGCTTTGACGCTCTTAGTGTGAAGACGGTAGAGGGAGCTCGCAAGCTTTCCAAGGCTTGGGTCTGACTAAGGTGCAAATGCTGCTCAGTTTAAATGTTAAGTCCTCTTGTGGGAACCACTTTTCATGTTTATCCTGAATCAATTTCAATTTTAAAAGCCTGTTTATCATGACTTTCTCACTGTAGACGCATTAACTTGCTAGAGGGAAAACCAGCGCTGCAGTGGGATTTTAATCGTTAATAAAGACTAATTGTTGTTTGCTTCTTGCTTTGTTGTAATTAAGCTCTGTGTGTGTACATAGGGAGTATATGCTTAAATCTGCCTTTTCTAAACTCTTACGACTTCTTGCAGTGCTTTGCATTAGAGTAATAACTTTTAGGCCAACAAGTGTCATCAGCTGCTCTGTGACACGCCAGTGCTGGCTGCGGTTCACCCTAGAGCTGCACGGCGACGCCGAGCAGGAAAAGCGGCTGGTGAGCGCGGCCGTGCCCGTCCGTCTGGGGCCAACAGCCTGAGCGAGGGACCGGCTGCTCCGCGGGCTTTATCTTAGCGCCGCTTCAGAGCCGTGGCACCAGCCCGGCAGAGGCGAGGTAGAGGAGCGGTGTTAAGTTCTGTCGGTGTTAACGAGGGAAACAAGCCCAGCGGAGAATGCGGTGGGACGTGCTCTCGCTCCTTTGCCAAGCGCCAGCCTTTGTAGTGTCTTGCCAGAATTGTCGGAGCTGTTTGTGGCTTACCTTGCTGTTTGTGGGAGCTGGCCGTTAGGCGTTTGAGGTCAAGGCTTTACCTACAGGATGGCGTTTTCTACATCAAGAAACAGCACAGTGAATTCAGTATTTTTTTTCAAGCTGGCATCAGCTTGCACTGAAAGAAGGGAGTTCCAGTTCTGCACGTACCTGTAAATAACTCTGCTCCAAGATTTATCTACCTAGAGCTGAAAGAAGGTGAAAAGAATTTGATGGTGATATTCTTAATATCTAATTTTTATACATATTAATTTAAACTTAAGAAGCTCTTTCTGATGGCTTAGCGTTTTCCTAAATCAGTGGAAGTTGCCATATTGTGTTACTCTTTGGCTGGGGCGCTTTCCGAAAGCGTGCTAACCTTGTGTCGACTGAGATCCAGGTCCCTTTATAGCTTCTTGTTTTCTCTGGTCTTGCTGTAGCAGATTGCTGGAGAAGGTGCTTAACTTTTAAGCCTGCAAAGAGCCCCAGTGAAGTAAAATTTAAGTTAAGCGCATGCTTAAGTGCTTTGTTGGAGCAGAGCCAGCACACTCCGCCTCTGCTAGGAAAGAGACTTTTTTTGGCCTTTATTGAGCATCTTCTCCCTCGTACCCCCCTCTTGGTGCTACGTCCTTGGTGCTTGTGCCTTTACATTTGCCCCCTGCTGTCTGCCACACTTGTAACAAAAAGGGAAGGAGCAGAAGACGATATGGAAGATAAGGACATAAGCTAGATTCTCATCATTTCATCTCTGTAAAGCATCTTGTCGCCTTTTTCATCCTTATCTCCTTTTAAATAAAGCCTACAAAGGGTTTTCAGAAAGGTGGGTCCTGTCCTAATTTTCTGCCTCTCAAATGAGGTTGGTGGTGGCTTTGCTCTGACACGTCTAGAAAGCCCTACGGTGCCTTGATGGGTAATAGGAGGGGAGAATAAATGTCAAATGGTCTCTGAAAGTCCCTCTCCCCCCTCTGCTGCTCAGCAGTTATTCTTTTGTGTTGTATTATTTCATTAGCTCTCCTCTCACCAAAGAATGTTTCAGGATAGCCAATGCTGAAGTTTCTTTTGGAAGAAAAACAAGCAGGAGTTTTGGAAAGAAAAAGGAAGCAAACTTTAGAGCCATCTTCATCAGAAATGAGTCTGTTTTCCCTTCTACTCGCTCTTTTTATAGAGCTGCTTTAAACCCATGTGTTCATAACTGGCCTGATAGTGGTCTCCAGATTTACGGAGAGCAGGATTTTTGTTTGCCTTAGGGAGGCTTTCTGGGGCAGATACGGGCTGATTTGTTGGCAATCGGTGCAGGCAGGGGGAAGGTGGAGCGGTGGGAAGGCTGGAGGGCTGGCGGCACTGATCCTGCGCAGGCAGACCAGGGCAGGGGGATGGAGAGATGTGTGTTTGCACGAGCTGGCCAACGGCTGCTTTCTCTCCCCTCGGGGCGGGGGGAGCACACACCGTCACACACCTTCAGGAGCATTCCTGTAAATCAGGAGTAATATCTAATGACAGCTTTTTGCAGTCACTGGGACTCGGATGCTGTGTGAATGGGATCGGGATGTACCCCGGCTCTATGTGTCATCCCGGGGCGATGAGCAGGACTTGAGAAACAACCGCAGCAGAACACAGATCTCGGTAAGGTATCTGCCAAACTTCTGCCTCTCTGAAGAGACCTCTTAAATCCCTGGGCTACCAGATTAGATGTTGTCCAAGGTTAGCAGCCAGATGTTTCTCAGCTGTTTGGACTGGTTTCCAGCTGAGACCAAATGAGTGGCTATCCAACATGTGAGTATTAATATAAACATTTTAGAGGTCTTGCCTTGAGCAAGCCATTAAAAACTTCCCACGATACTGTGAGCAGTGCTGGCTTCCTTAGAGAGCATCAGTATTTTGTATATCGCACTTGAATATCCTGAGCGGGTCAGACGTGGGCTGCCACCTGCTCCTGCAGCGCTGGGGCCAGGCCTCCCCCTTGTTTTAGTGGCGCCAGAGCCGTGTGGTCCCTGGAATTTGATTATTTGTGTTAGCAGATAATTTAGGCCAGAAGGCTGAGAGTGTTCCCTTCCTTCCCTGGATGTCGTCATGCTTCCCAGCAAAACACAGCCCCAGGTCCTGTGTCCCTTCCCCTCCCCTTGCCCTGCGAGTAGAACAGAAACGCTTTCACCGTCCCTTCTTCTGAAGGGTCACTGTCCACTCGTTTTAAGCTTGGTTTTGAGTTCTGCAGGCCTGCCGTTAGGGGAGGATTTAATTAAATCCAGCACATAGAGCCATGTTTTTAATTATTACATGTGTTAAAAAACCAATGAGTTGTTGATGCATGATTCTTCTCCAGAAATATCCCTAATGCCACCCATGAGCTTTGGTGTTCGAACAGCGATGAGAAATGCCCAGTCTGGTCTCCCACTGACATGAAACAAGACTCTTCTACTGCTCTCCATCACTTCCGTCGGGTTTTACTGCTTCGGTTCTCCAAGATCTGGCCTGCTCTAGCCCTGAACTGAACAGCATTTTCCGCCAAAGCTTGGTCCTGCTGGAGGTATGGGGTATTTATTTGGGGAGGCAGATGCTTTTCCGCAGATGAGAGTGTGCTGGAGCCGGGTCCCAGGGGACTCGGTTTGCACCTCGGGGCTGGTGCCTGCAGCCAGTGCAGCAGTTGTCCTTGGTCTCCTGCCTTTGGAGTTGCTGTATCCCAACCTGAGAAGGTGTCATGGATCTGGCCTGGGTTACTTATCCACATGAGCTGCTGCCACAGCAGCATGGGAAGGGTGTCCATGGCAAGGGCATCGGGCTTGCCCGTGTTGGGATGGCTCCCCTTCCTCCAACAGACCCTGCTCCCAGTTACCTGTTAGCTGGGATCGCTGCCGAAGCGGCTCGGGGCGAGATGCAGTGGGGGAGTTCACTTTATGGAGGTGTTTTTTCTTAGGAAAGGTTTGAAAGCTACAGGTGTTAAGGGCATGGGCAAAAAGGGAGGATTAAACAAAAATAATTCAGGCATTTGGGCTGGATTTAACAAAAATAATTCCAACATTTAGGCTGGAAGGGTTGGTGTAAGGTGATGTCTTCATCCAGCACCTGGCAGCTTCACTAGGGACAGTCAACATGGCCAAACGCTCGCTGAAATAACGAGCCTCCAAAACACATAGCTTATTTAGAGCTGTGGTTGAAAAACCCAGAAATAGCAGCATGGGAGGTGTTTGCTGTATGGAGCGCTGAGCAGGAGCTCCTGAAATTGAGGGCTGTAATTTCATTTACTGATAAACCTGAGAAGGCCAAGGCAGCCTTTGCTTCTTGCTTGTCAAAAATCCTCCCTGTGGCTGTGAAGCACTGGGGAAAAGGGCTTTTAAAAAAGTGATTAAGGAATCGCATCCCCCTCGGGTGGGCAGTGCTCTCGTCGGCTGCTCCGGTCCGTGCCCTCTGCTCCTGCCCAGGGAGGCACGGTCCTGCCTCTCCCTGCCAGGTTTTGGGTTGTTTGCAGAGTTTGTGCGTGATCCACAGGATGAACCCATCTGTCTGATAGCCTCGTGGCGTTCCTACGTGGGACGTATGCTTACCTGTAGTTATAATAATAGTACAAAAGTTTGGGAAATCAGACTTTTCTTAGAGTAAGGTGGTGTCCCATCAGTTTGCGTGCTGTGGTTTAGATCAGTTATCTCTGTTTACAACCAATGAAATGTTGTAAGGCAGAAATGTGCCGTTACAAGCTATAATTTTTCAGGGTTTCGGCTCCAGTGACCGTGATAAGCCCCATGCACGGTTTTTATTGTACGACCCACAATGACGCTGCTCATAAGTGAGACCCTTAAGACCCGAGATTGCTGTTTCTACACTGGAATTCTTGTGCTTGTTTCCCCCTCTGCGTCCCCGTGTTGTCGGCGACCTGCCTACGAGCCAGCTCCTGTGCCCTCTGTTAACGCGTGAGACGCTACGGCCCCGAGCTGGGCAGCATCGCGGGGCTGGAGGCGCAGGTACCGTGCTGGCACGCAGCTGAGGAGTGGGCAGAGGGGATGGGGGGGATTTGTTTTACACCCCTGCCTCGCTGGCAAAGAGGCGTGTGTCCGTGTGCCTGCGTCCGTCCGTCTGCCTGCCAGCGGGGAGTCTGCGCTGGGGACTCCTCTTGCTCTTCTTGCGCAGCGCTTCGCCTTGCCCGGCGGTTGCTGAAGTCAGCAGAAGGCAGTGGTGGCCCGGCCAGGGGCAAAACACCTGAGTTTGCTCAGTGTTGACGGCACGGCGCTGGTCTGAGTGTGGGCACCGGTGCCGCTCGTCCCCCCTCCCGGCGGTGGTCCCCGTGCCGCGCACCTCGCCGCATCCCCCTCGGAGCGTGCTTTGCAGGGTTGCTTTGCTGCACGTCTCCACCGGCTGGGTGCAATGCAAGTGTGGCAGTTGTGCGTGCTGGTCAGAAAAGAAAGGCAACAAGAAGGACTGTAGAGTTATATTTTGGGTGAAACCTGCAAAATAATGAGATGAATGTTGACAAAACTAAGATTCCTGTTGTTACCTTGGTGAAAGCGTGGGTTTGTCCTGTATCCTGAGAAGCAGCACTGCGGGATGGGTTCTCAGCACCCTCTTGTTAACAAGCATTCAGTTAATGCCAAGGTGTGGGTTTGTTACTCCCTGCAAAGACCATCCCTGATTTTTCATGGAGAGCACCTGCAGAACACAGAGGTGCTGCCCGGAGAACCCTTCGCAGGGTGACAGCTGGTTTCTCACCGTGGCACCTTCACCCATTGCCTCTTGCTCGGCCAAAGCCCCACCGCAGAGCGATGTTGCAGAAATTGCTTGCCTGGCTGTGACGAGCCAGCGGGGTTTTCATACGTACACATGGGCACACGAAACGCGCTGGCTTTTGCTCAGCACCCATCTGGTTTGCAGCAGGCGATGTGCCTGTGAGACACTGCACTCGTGTCCCTTGGTGTGTGTGCCAGCGCTAATCCCGGTTGGAGTCCAGGGGTGATCAGATCTGGGGCTGGGAGTTGGATCCGTTCCTCTTTCCATTCCCTGCAGCTCATCCTCCTCAGCTGGGAAAAGGATGCATTTTGGTTGAAAAGAAAAATGAGAAGTTATTTTCCCTCTCTCTAGCACAGAAGGCATTCCTGCAAGTGGGAATTGTCAGCCCTGGATGCTGGGATGGGTGTTTTCAATCATTCCATTTCCTTGTATTTCTTGCTCATTTTTTACCCCTTTCAATTTATTTTTAATGGCCCTGACACCCTTGTTTATAATAATAAATAGCAAACGTGTGGACACAATGAGACCGTTTCAGGTTCAAGTGTTTTTAATAACCTTGCAGCAAGAAATAGACCCGAGCCGAAATCTGGAGAAACCCGATGAAGACTCTCTGCTGCTGCAGTGAAATACGATTTCGGAGTCGCTGCTGTGCAAACAGCCCCGGACAGCGATCGCTTCACCGCTTTGACTCCTCGCCAGTCTTTTTAGACAAGACTCCCCTTTGTATCGCTGCAAACCCTGACTTCCAAGCTGTGTTTTTGTCTTCCAGACATGACCTGATTTAAGCAAAGGAAAGACAAGGGGGTAGGTAAAGATATTTTTTTTCATTATTATTATTTATCCATGCCTCCACAGCCCTCCTCAGCGCGCGCCCCATCCCAAGCAAGGGCCGGGTAATTCCCATGCGGAATGCCACAGCAGTGCAAGGCAAAGGGAAAAAGTGACGATCGGCATTGTGAGGCCTCGCGCCATTTAATTAAGTAAAACCTGATTAGCTATTTTCAGTGGTTTAACAATTTCAAGGGAGTTGTCATTTGCCAAGGAAAATAAGCAGGCGGCTCCGCCGGCAGCCGAGGCAGGCTCCTTGCGCCTGCCCTTCGAGGCAGAAATCTGGGGCCGGCCAGTGGAAAAATGCTGCCCTGGGTGGGAGGCGGGTATCTGCCTTTTGGGAAAACAAGGATTTGGTTTTGGAGAACCACAGGAGGGTAATGCAACCCCTAGAAGGGGGCCAGCCCCCCATGGCCAGTGGGATCCCCAGGCAGGGCTGCGGTGGGGTGGCAGAGGGCAGCCGGGCAGAGGAGGGACTGAGCGCATCTGGGACCTGGGTCCCAGGGCTGAGGGTCGTGCTGGGACCCCTGGGTGGGTTTGGATGGGCACCTCCCGTGTTGCCCCATCCCATCTCCCTCTCCCATGTCTGTAGGGCACGGGCTGCGGTTTCCTTGCCCGTGCAGGGGCGAGTCTGGGCTTCCCTGCTCGCTGTGGTGCTGCAGCATCCCTGTGTCCGCAGGGCACAGGCCTGCCCACATCCCCTCCCAGTGGCTCCCCTGCAAAGAGGTGCTGGGGGTGAAACCTCCGTGGCTGTGCCCTTGCAGGGCTCCTCACACCTTCCTGTGCAGGAGAGGCCGCTTTCCCTCAACCCAGCCGCTCTCTCGTAGGGGTTTTCCCTGCTTCTGCCCTCCCGCCTCCCTGGCATCCCTCCCCGGGACCCGCCTGGAGGGCAGCTGTGGTCACGCTGATCTGTCCCCTGCCTTGGCGTCACACCGTGCTTTCCTGGCCAGTTCGGGGAAGGGCATCACATCTTGTGCCTGGCAGGGCTGAGGGGAGAGAGGGCGGTGATGGCGAGGAGTGGCCCCAGCGCCGCGGCTGGCAAAGAGGCACCAGATCCCGGCGGGGAGGGAAGCGTGGGGCACCCAGCAACCTGCGCGGCTCCCTCCTGCGCGCCCGGTGTGCCACAGCCCTGCTGCAGCGGCGGGAAGGAAAGCTGCGCGCGGGGAGCTGGGGCCCTGCTGCGCCAGGGAATTGCCTATTAATTATCATCGTCCTCATTAGCAGAGATGGAGCCTGTCCAAGCGCCCCTACGCTGGAGTGCTTCCTGCCTCCACCGGCACTGGGGCAGCCCAGGCAATGGCCTGTGAACAGCTCCTGGGTGCATGCACTGAGCTTTGCACGTCCTCAGTCAGAGCTGGGAGCCAGGAAATCCTCTCCTTGCTCCCTCTGCAGAGAGCCACCCTGTCCCAAGGCCGAGCGAGGCCACGCTCAGCCCTTTGTCTTTACGGGGTCTTCTCCCCTATTTATCATCCCCAAATGACACCTCCCCTCCCCGCTCCATGCAACACCCCCCAAAAAATAATAAACGGCGGCAGGCTCTGTAAACAGAGCCTATCTCCAAAGCTGTTTGAAATGTAGACAGGCTCAAGTGAATTAGTTCAGCGAGGACTTAATTGCCGTCCTGTCTGTCAGCGTGCGGCGCTGAGGGTTAGCAGGGGAGCGCTGGGGCAGGAGATGGATGGGGTCCTGCACCGGGGTGGCAGCCGGGGTCACTGCGCCAGAAACCACGTCCTGGCGTGACCCCCGCCGAGATAAGCAGTCTCTGCGCCGTCCCCATCGCTGGCTCATCCTGCTGCTCTGACCCTCCCTCGCCTCCCCCGAAATCCAGCCTGGAAAGAAAACACTGGGAGAAGGGCCTGGGTTTGCAAAAAATGATCCGTTGTCCCTTCCCCGCGCCAGCCGTGGGGGGGTTGGTCTTCTTGAGGCTCAGGGCTGCGGAAGGGAGCAGGGGTAGGGTGGCTGCTGGCAGCAGCATCCCCAAAGTACGAGGTGTCACGGAGCGGCTGACCAGGAGCTTCCTGCATCAGTTGGGCACAGAGGTTGGAGAAAATCAAGGATAACCATCCCCCTGCTTGGGCCCATCCCAGTGCCAGGGTTTTTGGAGGGGGGAAGGTGGGAGACTTCC